>JAVSBV010174626.1:0-13609 GCA_033117975.1 Parotocinclus spilosoma | reverse complement strand
AGGTAGAGAACAAACGTTAGAGGAAACACAGGATAAATCGCTTGGTATGTGAGGACGAACCAGAAACAATACTTCGCGAGGAACGTGCGGCCGGAGTGCACCTTATAAAGAGGGGAAAAGCATAGAACCCAATCACCGTGAATAGAAACAGCTGGTGGGGATAAGTGCGTGCAGGAGGTAGTAGGCGGGGTGCGAGGACGCGAACGAGACGGAAGAGGGAGACAAAGACGCGGATACTGACATAGCCCCCCCCCCCCGAAGAGGTCGTCAAAAGGGGAACCACCGGGGACTACAGACGACCTAAACGGTACCATCACGGGGGGGGTCGGGAAGGGCAAACGTGCTGCGGGTGGCTCTGCGAGTGAGAGGGGGCTGCCTAGAGGGAGCATGGCGTGCAGGGAGGTCAGGAGCCTGACAACCATCGGACAGGGGTCTGGAGCGGGGACGACCCCTAGGCCTGCGGATTTGGGAGCCCGTAGGCATCTCTAAACGCCCACCGGAACCTTCGGGAAGGACTGGATTACCGGGAGGTCTGCCCCGGGGACGTGGGGCACGACGGGGTCTGCCTCGGGGACGAGGGGCAGGACAGTGTGGGTGTGTGAGATGGAATTGGGATAGTAAAGTCTTGTCCAAGATGTCAGTCCTCTTCGTCCAACTACGTTCTTCCGGTCCGTAACCCTCCCAGTCAACTAAATATTCGATCCCTACGTCAGTCCTGCGAGAATCCAATATTTTGTTGATAGTGTAAATGGGTTGGTCCTGGGGAAGTTCTTGGGTAAGTCGTTGGTGAGGTTCTGTATCTAAGGGACCAGGGACAAAAGGTTTGAGCAGTGAGATGTGGAAGGAAGGAGAGATTCTTAGTCTGTCGGGGAGTCGTAAAGTCACCGTCACGTCATTGACCTTCTTAATAATCGGGAAGGGCCCAATGTACCGGGCATTGAGTTTTTTGGAGCCCGGTAGGCGTAAGTCCTTGGTCGACAGCCACACGTCATCGCCCACCTGGTATGAGGGACCCTCACTCCTCCTCAGATCTGCGAATCGCTTAGTCCTGTCATTACTTTCAGTGATCCTCTGATGAACATTCTCCCAGACCTCTTCGCTCCTACGGAACCATTCGTCCACAGCGGGGGCGTTGGAAGGAGTGGGGTCCCAGGGCGCAAAGGGCGGCTGGTAGCCCAGAGTACACTGGTAAGGGGTGATGTTGGTGCTGGAGCTCCTCAGGGAGTTTTGGGCAATCTCGGCCCAGGGCAGGAAGGTGGCCCAGTCGTTCTGGTGGCTCTGGCAGTACGTTCTGAGGAACTTCCCTAGCTCCTGGTTGGCCCGCTCGCACTGCCCATTGCTCTCGGGATGGTAACCTGACGTTAGACTGATGGAGGCTCCCAGCTTCTTAATGAATGCCTCCCAGACGGCCGAGGTGAATTGGGGACCGCGGTCCGAGACGATGTCTTCAGGGAGGCCGTAGTGCCGGAAGACCTCATGAAACAGGGCTTCAGCCGTCTGGAAGGCTGAGGGCAGTGCGGGCAGGGCGATGAATTTAACCCCTTTCGAGAAACGATCCACTACTGATAGGATGGTCGTATTCCCCTCAGACACAGGCAGGTCGGTGACGAAGTCAATGGCGATGTGACTCCATGGGCGCTGAGGAACGGGCAGAGGTTTCAGCTTACCTGCCGGGAGCTGCCGAGGGGTTTTGGAGGCTGCGCATGTAGCACATGAGGAGATGCTCTTAGAGATATCGGAGCGCATAGCCGGCCACCAGTACTTGCCTTGGAGCTTGCTGCACGTGCGGTTAGCTCCTGGGTGTCCCGAGCTGAGATTCGTGTGAGCCCAGTAGATGAGTTGCTCACGAAGCGGTAATGGGACGGAAGAGGGAGACAAAGACCGCGGATACTGACACTGTCACATTTCACAGTACATTTTTCCTGGGTTACTTTATGGACACCCTGCAAATAGATTATAAAGTGTAGATTAAGTATTGATTATCAAAATTTTAGCATTCAATCAATAGCAGCTGGAATGCCTGCATTTGCATAGACTTGTAAGTAAAAACCTTAACAGACCTATGCATTCAGGCAAAGCTGATTTGGAGCTAAGTAGCAACTGTATTTTTGGTCACATTGTATACGATCACATTAGTAGTTGTGCTCAAGTCACAGGTGAGATCAGACAATCGTTCTGGGGAAGCTGCCAGTGCCCCGGATATAGTGTACAAGAAAAACCATCTCCATATGTTCATGGTTTTGCCCCTCGGCACAAAAAAAGGCCTTTTGTTTACCTGCACCACATTGAGTGTGGAAAAACCCCAAAAAACTGCATGGAACAAAAGAAGTTATGGGGCAACGTGAGTAGACCTGTCCGAGTTGTACTTTTGGCAAAGGATGACAGAAGGAGGGATGAGGGAAGGAGGAAGGAAGTAGTGGTGAAGCCAATATTGTAACACTGTCTTTGAAAAACAGGTTAAATGTATTGTTTATGAATATAAACATAGGAAAGAACAATCACCTGCGGGATTAGCTCAGTTTTTTAAGCATCTACAGCTATATAAGCACACATCGTGAGAACTGTGATTACAAACTCCAAAACAGCTGTGAAAATACCTGTGAGCAGGACATTTACAACATCACGAATATACTTAAAAATATGTTTGACAAGGATCTAATATTATTTGCTAGATCTATAAATTTGTAAAATACATCTATACAAAATGAAAGTCCCTGTTTTATTTGACTTAACCTGTTCATAGGTTCAAGTCATAAGCAGGCAGGACTGTGATGCACGTGGTTATCCTGGATCCTTAACTTGGATGCCTGTGAGGGGTTGCATGTCCTCCTGGGGTTGCATGTCCTCCCCATGTCCTTGTAGGTTTACTCTGGGTACTACTGTTTCCTACCGCATTCCAATGACCTGTGAATATCGGTAATTCTAAATTGGCAATATGTCAATATAACCTTGCTGTTAGAATGGTGGTCTATCCCAGGTCTACCCCATAACCGCAGTACCCAACCTTCAAATTTACAAGCCATGCCCAGGAACTGCTGTTTACAGCCACAACTGCTCTTAGCCACAGGACAAACATCTATGAATATTTATAAATGCACAACTTGCCAATAAATTGTTATCTGAATGAGACCTGCTCAAATGACTTAAAGTACATTTTTACCAGTAGCCAATAATGTCAAAATATCTACATCGCTATTCATAAAATATGGCATAAGCTCTTATGCTAAAAAATAATGATTAAAATAAAAAAGAAGATCCATCACTTTGGCTTCATCCCATTCTGCATACAAGTGTACTAAAAAGAATGTCTAAAAAGACATTTCTGGATAAGGATTTTTTTCTAAATGCAGTAAATGAGTAATTATCATGGAGAAAAAGCAGTGTGATCTGAGACAATGCTACTTTGAAATTAGCACACAACCCCAGGTAAAATGAAGCTGGATTCTACGATTGGAGTTGTGTTCTTCAGGATTGACTGTGATTTATTTATTTGTAGTCAAACATATGTTTGGTGTAAGTTCATATAGGTACTGCTAGTGAACAGCTAGCAGTCTGGCTAACTTACCAAGCAATACTTGCTAATATGAAACATTTTGCTGTTAGAAATACTTGTACATTGCTGAACTGCAATAGCAAATATTTGTTATTGTTTGAATATTTGCATAACAAGTTAATAACAAGAAATTAAATGTGCTTCAATTAATTGTTTACTCTCTTTCATGTTGTTAATGTGCGTACCATATGCATTAGCAGTTTGGACAAAAATGCTCCTTCGTTTATATTTGTATTTATTAATTGCATTAATTTGTTCATTTCTGATACTGTGTATTGGCAGTGATACAATGATGCATTTATTTTTCTAGAAAGTATTCATGATGTCTGCATATCCTCACACTTCTATTTACCTTCATTCTATGGCCCAGACAAAGTAAACTGTTTAAAGCTTCCATATTTTTAACTTCTAAACTGGTTAACATGGAAACAAGCTAGAGCAAGTAACAGGGGTCAAAAACATGTTTCCAATTCTACAGAAGCCATGCACATTCATAATCACAGAAACTTGTATTCAAACAGGACTAATTATTATACTAACAACATATACTAACTTACTGTTTATTGCTAACTAGGTGAGTTGACATGGCCAGGTCAGATGGCACTGGAATCACAGAAGCCCATGTAAAAGATCATATTAGTTAAATATACTCCCATCTAAATTAAGTCTTTATTTTAAATGTGTTATACTATGTTGGAGAGTTAAGGAAAGCCAAACCAAATCTCAACTTTAGTCAGCTCAAATAAGACTTGAGTGTTTGTAAGAACACAGCAGTTAACTTTTATAATGACTGCACATCGTGCAGTAAACGCATAGCTTATAGCTAATAGGAGTGGATTCCACGAAAGCAATTTCTCCCCAAATGACCTTGAACAATGCACTCACAAATATTTAACCATGCAACCATAAATCAGTCATGTGACCATGCTCATTCAGCTGATTGGCTAAAAAGAGGCGTGTTTGTTGAACCTTTATTGATATCCTCCTGAGGCATGCCAGGACGTTTTTCAACAGGGTTGTTACATATGGATATGATCTGATCAGCTGATTTGTGTGTGCTTAAACTCTGGCCCTCGTAAGTTAGTATGTCATAATGTATATCAGTCTAAGCTACTATTTTTCATGCCCTGGTGGTGTACATTGTTAGGGCTGTTATTTCACAGTACAGAGATCCTCAGATCCCTTGACAATCTATATGTTCTTTTTTTTATGTATTATTTACTCTAGGGTTGGTGCTTGCCTAGCAGCCTGTGCTACCAGTTAAGCCTTGGTGCTGACCTTAATGTGACTTTTCCCACAAATAGCCCATAAAGCCTTTACCTAAAGCCACTGACCCCATCTCGTATTTAACCATGTTCCTTTACTTTCACAACTTAGATGAACTTTTTTACTGACTGAGAACAAAACGTCAGTGTAAGAGCAAGAAAATCAATAAGATGGCAACAAAAAAGTACAACCTTTTTTTCCCTTATAAAGACAAGACAGGTCATGTTTTGTGTTTACCATCAGATTAAAGTAAGCTTTATCCGTTATTTTTTAAGTGCATCTCTGTAGTGGATCCATGCTGAAGAAACCTTTATTTAGTAAACATTTCACATAGTCATAAGCCTCTGTGTTTGTCGTCATGCATGCATAGTTATGACTAACACACTCTTCGCTACTGAATACGGAAATAAATGAATAAGGAAATGTTCCATTCACAGAAAAAGAACAAAGCTGTGGTATTGCAGTTTTAGTACAGAAACTCTAGAGCGCTGGATGTATTTTCGAGCAGTCTAAGCTACTTAAATGGGTGAAAGGTTTCCTTTGTGCCTACAGTGAGTCAAATGAGAGAGTAAAGTACACTGTTCCATATAAGGGGCAAATTAGGAGAAATACTGTAAACTGAAAATATATCGTTTTTCATTTTTCAAAACGGATGCACATATTCTGTACCTGCTGGATTTAAGTGTACATTACTCATATCCAAGCCACATTGCACATAGGAAAGTCCAAAGCAATATGAAACACCGGTAACCTCTCTAGTAGTTTAATAAAGTGTCCATGGCATTCCAAATACAGTAAGTTGAAATTTTTCTCTTATTTGCTGTTTTAAATAGGTCACTATTATGTGCATGGTGCTCTAACTGTAGGTTATTGGTACGCATATTTGAAATAATTTCAGATTAGCAACCATATAGGAGAATGTTAGTCATCCCTTGTGCTAACTCAGTTTAGAATAGGCACTGTATTTTTCATGGTTTTGGGTCATACTTAAATGGAAGTATTTATCATGACCAGTATTCTTGTTGTGGTTCACCTTTGATGGTGCTGTGGTGGTCTCAGAAGTAGGATGGTCCATCACAGAGGAACAGACAGAATCCCTAATGGGGGGTACCAAACAAGCCATAGCAAAAACAGTAGACCAGGACCAGGATGCAACAGCGGTGGGGACCTACCACATTACAGTGGCAGCAGGTTATGAAGGTGTTCTGAGACTCAGCTCCAGCTGGTAGCTGCACAGCAAAAACCATGACTGTACAACTTACAAAAAAATCAGTGCAAATTCTCAGGCAGGTGTCTGCCACAATCATATAATGGCAGCAGCTTTGTGAAAGGCATGTGATAAAGGTGGGACAACGGTAACCTGGTTTCAAATCCCATGCCTGCCAAGCTGTCGTTGCTAGGTCCTTGAGCAAGGTCATTAAAACAAAATTGCTCAGATTGTTAGGATTGTGTCAACTGTAAGTTGCTCTAGATAAGGGCATCTGCTAAATGACATAAATTTAAATGTAAATGTAAAGGTGAGCAGGTGAACATGCTTGCAGCACAGCTGAGTACTCTAATCTGTCAGGCCTACCCACGCTTCCCTCTGGAGATGCAGAGGGATTTGGCTTTGGGAGCATTCTTTGGCATGCTTACACCTGATTACTTGCAATTACACCTTTTACTAGACACACCAGCAATGTTTGAGCAGGCAGTTGAAGAGGCCTAGAGACCTAGAGATCAACGCATGTCCAGCACTGCCACGTCATCCACTACGCTACTTATTAGCCTCTAGTCCAACGCGGAAACCAAACAACAAGCTAAAACTGTACAGCCAAACACTGTCACAGATTGTGTGTTGGTGGTGCAGGAAATATGGACACAAATGATGCCATTGCAGAGAACCGGTATCGGCAGTAAACAGGCCTGCAAGGAACGTCTGGCTCTGCAACCCTCTAACTCTCCCAAGCAAATGCGTAGTCAGCTGTTTTAGACAATGTCTTCATTGTGACATTAACGGAATTCACTATTTCCAGTCTAAGGTTATTCAATTGTAATTTAGGATGTTCAGAAAAAGACTGGCACAGGCTCAATAATGCCAATTCACCCATGTCTTCACCATCTTCCTTCGGCTAAACAGCACATCGTCAAAAAGCTCAAATAGATGGTAGCTGCCAATGTCATTCAACTATTTGGTTGCCATGGCAAGCATCAACTGTGTTGGTCAAGCAACCTTGCTCCATGTCTAAGGCTTTCTTTTTGCTTTAAACTGACCATGCTTAATTAACCTGTGTAATGTAGTTGTGTGAACTGGAGGGAAAGGTGTCCTGTTGGATTGCAGTGTAGAGTTCCATTTCACAGTGTGCAGCGTTATCAGTTCTCTACTTAACACAGTAATTAGTAAACTGATTGAGCGGTCAAAAGTAGCACAAGGTCAGATGGAACAAGCTGACAGTGCAGGAGATGGTCAGCCAACATAAGCAAGCTCCACCAGGCACAGAAGACCGACTGGGTGATAAAGTACAGAGAGGAAACCATACTGGATGGCTGTAAGATCACATGGAGGTATCATGAAGACATGGATGCAGAAATGAGTGCCTCAGAGAGATTGAACGGTTGCTTTACTCCATGAATTGGGTAGTTTTATTAGTATTAGTATTATTAGTATTAGTATTATTGGTGCCTTGAAAGTTGTGCAGCAGTGTACTTTGAGTTTTGTATGGGCCACTAGGGGTTCCACTAACCCAGCTGTCAGAACAACACTGAGCTCTATACTCACTGCTGTGACGACACAGAAGGCACTGTTCATCCAAGAGCTACACTCACTGATTAATCTATTGGGTGCGCTTGTGTCTCTTACTATACAATTCTGTATTTTTGCAATTACAGACTGAAATCCATTTGTTTCCCTACATACTTTATTAATCCCCTTTACTCTGTTCTTAAAGGTCAGGACTGCTACAGGGCCATCACAGACCAGGTACTATTTGGGAGAAGGATCATTCTCCGCACTGCAGCGACACTGACGTGGTTGTGTGTGTTATGGTGTTCTGCCGGTATGAGTGGGTCTGAGGTTTATCCACCTCAGTGAACTGAGAATACCCAACAAAAATGTCCAGCCACTATAATCCTATATCCATCCTGTGAGCACTGATAAAGGATTAGAAGACGCCTAACACAAACTGTGCAACAACAAACAAGCTTCTGTCTCTGAGTTTTTATCTACAAGGTGGAGCACCATGGCAGATGTGTCTAATAGTGTGCACAGTGAGTAAATGCAGTGTTTAAAAACTTCTGCAGCACTGCTACTTCTGATCTATTTGTACCAGCACAACACGCACTAACCACATCCATGGCAATGTAGTGCTGAGAATAATAATACTAAAAAATCCTCCACCTAAATATACCTGATCTGTGATGGTCCTGTGGGGGTTCTGACCATAAAAATAAATGGGGCTAACAATGAATGTGAAGAACTAAACATGGATAATACGTATACAAACAGTATAGGTTAGTGAGTTTACTTTAGAAAAGTTTTCATTAGGAAGAATTTCTGGTGTGGCTTTTTATTCTCTGGTGCTACAATTTTTTGTCTGATAACTAAGCAAGAGCAAAAAAGATGACAAAACAAACAAGGCGTAGGAACAAGAACTTGACATAGCACAAAACGTGAACGTAAGAAGTGACTGGCAAGTTTTTTCTTTTTATACAATGGCTCCCTCTAGTGGAATTTAGGCATAAATAAAAAGCCATAGACAACAAATGGAATAAACGAATTAATGACTACGAAAGAAGTTGTTTGAAAAGTGTACCACAACTTTTATTTAGAACAAATATTTTAATGACGTATAATAGGTTTTAAGGACCCATATAATTGTGACTGTGAACACAAGAGTTTTAAATCAAGTAAGGGCTTTGGGTCTGATATTTGAAAGTTAGCAGACACTGGAAAACAATGTTTTACAGAAGACATACTGGTCTAATACATGGTTCTAGTGCAAAAATATTTTTTTCTACAAGAGAAACCTGATGCTGCCAGAATGTATCAGGAAAATATATATCCAAAAAATACAGCTTTCTTCATCTACTCTCTAGGGTCATGGTTTCATCCTCTGACAACTGATTAATTCTATATTTGGGATGTGCCTGTTACACAATCTCAGGCAGTGTAATTTTGATATAGTCCTATTTTTTACAAAACATTCTGGTATATGATTTAGCACAAAGGTGCAACTACCCGAGATTATTCTGGGATAGCAAAGCAAGTCTAATTTTACTGGCAAAAATTAATTTTCAGTCTATTGGAAGACTTGGCTGGCAATGGCCTGTAAAAATAAGTAATCAGTAGGAAGATACAGTCATGGACAGAAATGGAACACATCTAAAACTGCTAAATAGTAAGCTGTTTATGGTCCCAACAACAAACCAGTGGTCCAAATAATAGCCAAAACTTTTAGCCAAAAAAGTTTCACTCCCCAAGATTTGTTCATCAGTTTAATTGCTGCCATAAACTGGATCAATCTTAAAAGATTAGCTGGTAAGCGGTAATCTGCCATAGTCCCCCAGTCATCGTTCTGGCATGATAAGATTCAAGTCAATTTAAGTCAACTCCAAGAAGAATATTTGGTCTCCCATTAAACACAACATTTTTAAACAACTTGTCAACTATTTGAAGTCATCTCCAGTGAATGGAACAGCATTAAATTTGGCCCATTTTTGCCCAGGACTCTAGTCTCTTTGGAAAATATGCTAACTTACAGTTTCATGACATATCCTACAATTAGCTCCCTTTGCCAAATGATAATCAATACTGACTTCCAACATTTACATCTGTGATAAAAGATAAGATTAGTTAAGTTACACAAACATTTTCCATTAGTGGACTATAATGGACCATAAAATAAGCAGTGTATATATGGACTTGGAATGGTCTACTTTTTAGGTGGCATTCTGATGGGAGTTGTGGTTTATCCAAGGATTACTTCATGCAAGGTGAGAATACGCACAATATAAATTAAGAATAATCAACAGTTTTGTGACTTCTTCAGTCTCAGTCAGTTGGAACTAGTGTGATATAGTACACACATATAACAGCCATAAAAGTACAGTGGTTATGGATCTAGGCTCAAGAACTACCAATTTGAAAGCTGTAATCAAATCGCAGCTCATCCAAGCTGACACTGGATGACTTTGAGCAAAGGCCTTAAAGTTTAATTGTTCAGTTTAACTGTAATCCACTTTAGAGTGCCTGTTAAGTGCTTTACATGTAAACTATTAATGAAGTCATATTATATTAAGCATTTTGGTACATGTTTTTGCAGTGCTTGTTTTCAAAGCTGGAATAATTGATTAGATAAAAGTAGAACCCCTAAATCCCCCGAGTTCTAAATATAAGATAAGAGATAAGATAAGATAGCCTTTTATTATATATATATATATATATATATATATATATATATATTTATATATATATATAAGCACCTTATTAAACTAAGACACAATAATATAATCTGCCATACATTTTACCTTCAACTGATCAGTCAGACAGTAGTCCAAGAAGGGAAAACCAGGTTTTGGAGTGTAAGGGTATGAATGGACAGAAGAGCTACTGTGGTCACAGAAAGTCACAGAAATGTTTTAATGTTAGTTGTGGGAAGAATGTGTCACACACTCAATACCACCTATTAAGTAGAATCTAGGTATACAAGATCTTGGATCAAAAACAAAAAGGCCATCTGATCTAGTGAGTACTGTTTTCTTTTCCATCATGTAGACAGTCTAGTATGTATCCTCCTTGTTACTGGAAAAGTGGTGGCATTGGATGCATTGTGGGACGGATGTGAACATGTAACACTTATCTAAACATCATTACGGATCAGGTAGTTTTAACTATTGGTGTACATCATTTTATAACTACAGTGTAAAAAATCTATAAATGCAAATCCTCCATGTAAGTACTGGAAATAATAGACATGACAATTGTAAAAATGTTTATTTTATGACTTCAGTTGAGAAGGAGAAACAGACAGTATGTATTACCTGTAAAATCAAAACATAAAGTTATGCTTTAAAATCCTATGCATATCTGTATTCCCAATCTCATTCTGAAGACCAGCTATGCAATACTGAACATTCAAAATTCAACACCACCATTAAAAACCAATTACAACAACATCCAAGGTGGGTCAGTGGCATTATACTGAAAGAATATTACTAGCTGGTAGGAGATAAACCAAAATAAAGCAGTAAGTATATGGGTACTAGCGTTCACCTTATTATGATCTAAGATGCTTTCATTTCGACATTACACATATGTGTATGTGTATGTCTGTCTGCTGAAAAGAATGTACCTTAAATGTTTCTAAGCTGAACTCACTACTCACTTTATTAGGTACATGTCCTCAGGTGGTGCACAAACTCAGTCCATTTTATTAGTTGCAATTACCATAAAGCTGCATTTTTCAACTAAAAAACACACAAAGTAGCACACTTTGCACACTTGCATACTTTGTTAGTCCCCTTTCATTTGTTCTCTAATGGGCAATACCAAAACAGATTTTAAACACTGTTCACAACACTGTATCTCTATCACTCTATACTCTATTAGACACATCTGCCATATTGCTCCACCATGTAAAAGTAAATTCTTAAATAGTAAATCACCTGCTGTTACACAGCTTGTTTTAGGCATCCTCTAATCCTTCACCAGTGCTCACAGGATAATGTGGCTAGACACTTTTGGTTTGTTTATAATCCAGCAATGCCAAAACTTCAACAGCACAGCTGTTTTTGATCTAATCATTCCAGAACAGCAAACACTAACAAAGTACCACCATATCAGTGTCGCTGTAGTCCTGAAAATGATCTACCACCCAAAATAGTACCTAATCTCTGGGGGTCCTGACTCATAAAAATCACATGTGTATTGTTATACACTGGCTGTTTTCGACAGGTGTATTTGTAAAACTACAACGTGGTAAGTGAAACTGATGCAATGGACATTGAGTAGAAATAAAGTGATCGATGAGTTGATATGTGATTTTGACTATAATAGTGGTATCAGTTTGGATAAGCATATTCCACAAAATACTTAATTGTGGAATTATCTACAGTACATGGGACTTATGCAAAGTCATAATTATAGTCAGTGTAAAAATGGTATGTGCACACTTGCATATTCTTTGGTCTAGTATTCCATTAGAAGGCACAAAACTCACAGCTGAAACAAGTCGAGGAATTACAGTGGGGACGTCACTAAAATTAAATCATATACAATGTTCGGTATAGACTAATGAAACAAAATGTTTATAAAATACATGTTTTTTGGAAGTTACTGCAATATTTAAAAATAACATCAGTGGTCCAGAAACTTGTGGTTAGTTAACAGATGGATTTAATGTTAGAATGTATTTCAAACCCAACACTGTTACCTCCAAAAAGTCTTCATCTTGTAAGAGGTTCAAAAAGTGTTTCGAATTCAATTTGACGTAATCGTGAGGTGAAGAATTCTTCTGGGCAATTATTTTCTTAGAATATGGGTATGGCACTTCTAAAAATGCACATAAATAGCATATGTTCACTGCAAACTTGATTGTGGCTGTAAACAGTTTTCCTCCACTTGCTCTTCTCTTACATGGAAATTACAATCAGATGCATTAATGTTGTTCACTGATATATGCCTGCAAAAGCACATAAGTCATAATTATTACATATCTACAGTATGTGCATTAATCAAATTGCTGGACCTATTATAACTTGGTCAACAGAGTGAAAATGGCCACATGCAAAATGCACCCTTGGTCTCTTTCTATTTTTGTATCACCTCCATAAATATCTAAATATGACAAATTTGAATGCATTTACATGAAAATAATATGATAAGTTGTTATTAAAGCTATATATTTACAACAGGCTGATAAACCACATTAAAGGGGATGCTGACAAACTTAACTTATGGTTAAGTATTAAAAACAAAACCGAAATATGATAATAACAAACATAGTGAATAAACAGGATACACATATTTTGTGTTGCTAAGTATTATGGGCATAGAAATGAAAATAGCTGTAATAAAACCTGATTTGTAGCACTCAAAATGGCTTCCTGTTTACTAGTAGATGTATTCAGTGCAATTGCAAACAGGAAACATTTGCTAAAGAGAGACAGTGAGGACGTTACTGTAGTGTTCGATTTGAAGCAAGAGCACCAGCAGGTGTTAGGGCCTTATCATTGTGAAGCGCCCAGAACCTGCCTGTTAAGAGCATCAATCTTAAGTCAAAATGAACATGATTTAAGTCCATCTAATCTCTCAGAAGTAGCACCAAGTTGTTGTATTTTTTCTGTAAAACTGAAACATACAAAGCAGATGCGGGCAAGGAAGCGTGACGGGCCTAAGTCCTCTTCATACACACTTGACACCGGCTGATGTGAGTTCTCAGATTCCCTGCTTTTAGTGTAGTGGGGACGGGTTTCCTACAAAAAGACAGGTATGGGGTACGAGGTTAAGAAAGGACTTAAAAATGTTATGTGGATTTATGGATAGATGGATGGAGAGACAGATGGAAGAAGACTAGAGCTAGGGGTATGTTTATTGCACCCCTTTGTGCTGAAACAGTTCAACTGTGTTAAATGGCACCTAGTGTTTTTCCATTGTTGTTCCATTTCCATAATGAACATCTCCACATTTTGACATTATATATGTGTGTGGTGATGGTGTATATATACACACACACACACATACACACACACACACACACACACACACACACACACACACACACACAAACACACACACACACACACACACACACA
>JAVSBV010174617.1:0-13610 GCA_033117975.1 Parotocinclus spilosoma | reverse complement strand
TATAAACAAGCATGGCATGACAAGTACATATATATATATATATATATATGTACTTGTCATGCCATGCTTGTTTATAAAGACTTGGATTTAATAGCCCACCACCGCAGTGACCTGGGTTCGATTCCCAGTGGTTCCTTACGCCAGGGTCGGACATCATACAGGGCCTGTGAAAGAAAGGGTAGCAGGTCAGGGGATAATCACAGAAGCTGCAACACTGCCAGAACCCTCTGTAAAAGCCCCCCCATGCATGTATGCACACACACAGTGTGTCTATGTATCACTGGGGACTTGATATTGCCATTTTAATGTAGCTAATAAACGTTATACCAAAAATTACACCTTTGTCACAGTAAATGTTGTGGCTGCACAGGTTTGTATAAAGAAAGTTAGTGTCCCCAGAAAGTAAAATAATTGTAAGATTGATTTGTCCTTATGGGAATATTTGATCCTCATAATGACATAAACTACACACACATACATACACAATTCTGGAACATAATGGCATAATGGGACTCAATAATGCAATATTGAGTATTAATATTAGGACTGACTCAGTATTAGATTGACTTTGACATTTTATCAATACTTTCCATAACTTGTGAGAAGCCCTTTATTGCAGTCATATCAGTATTGCTTGATAATCAGCTCTATTATTTCTTATTGTTGCACTTGATAAAAATCTATTATCAGCATAATAGATTGAGTGTTCAATTCCAATTCAATTTTAGTTCAAATCTTCAGTAATAAAGACCTCATTCCAGGAAGATCAGTGGTACGGGGCATAAGAGAACAGTCAATTCATGAGACAGTCATCACCTACATAACTACATAACCTTGGTGGGATATGAACTCAGTTGGTGGAGCAGTTGTCCTCATTGAGCCTCTCTAGTCCATATCCTTCCTCTGGTGAGGTGAGATTTGTCTGCTGGTTGGTTGCTGTTATTTTAAGACTGTGTGAGTTTTTCGTGACTTAAGGGCAAAGTTCTTGTGTCCATTCTAGCACATAGTTCATGGATCTGGTCCACATCACAGGGGTTCCCTGATTATGTGTCTGTTAAACCTGGCAGGGGTTCCCTGTTCATTTGTCTGTATTGCTTGGCAGGAGTTATTGGTTCATGTAAGTACTGACTTCCCACTAGTTGTTGTCAGTTTTGGGTTGAGTATGATTCTGTCTGAATATGACTCCCTGTCAGTGAAGTCTTGGGTGAGGGCAGAGTTCATGGTGCTTTCTATTTCTTTGTGTAATGCTATTAAAAGAGTGTAACCTATTTTAAAATTCAGTGCTGGGCAAAAGTCTAAGTAAATAGTGAAAATGCTATTTGAATCTTTGTAAAAAGGGATTCGTATTCCAGCAAGCTAATGACCCAGAACACACCCCAAAGCTGTACAACAATTGCTTGAAGACAAGATCAAATAATGCTGGTTGTCATGGACCTTCCTCCACAGTCATCTGACCTGAACATTATTGGGCAATTATCAACATCAAAAGAAAGAAAATTGATTGTTATGCGAATATTCAAATTTTTAACATTCTTAGCATCATATGCGATATAAAATCCTTGTTCTTCTTGAACTTTCGAATGTCATGCTGTTTGTTACAGGGTTTGATCTGACTCACAAAGTTGATCTCAGCATGACTTATTGACCTTTTGGTCCTCTTGGAAACTTTGTTGATGAGCTTCATTCCTAAAGCATGGCAGCCTTTGGTTCTTATTGGTGACCTAAGGTTACCTACTAATGGCATCAGTTCCACAGTCATCCAATTATCTTTTTTATGCACTCACATCACCACCACCTCAGGATCACAGCACCATTGATGCTTTCTTCACCAAAAATTCAGCCATGTTGAACTTTGAACTCTGGTCACTTTTAGTGTCGTATTCTCTTACTCGTACTGCTTCATGACATCACTGCCACCACTACTATCAAACAACTTGAAACAACTGTATTATTATTGACTGTATTCTCAACTTCATTATCAGCAAACTCTTTTTCAGCATGTACGACCGACACTGATGCTTCTATTTCTGCTCAACTCTCTTTGCAATCTCTTAGAAAAATCTCTTAGCAAAGCCGGGGTCATCTACTCCCTGGCTAGCTGACATTCTGCTGTCTAACAGCATTCACAATGACTTTATTAACATTCAAACCACAAGTTGTGATACTAATGAGTACAAATTATCCAACAGTCTGCCCATTGTAGTGATGCTGGTACTAGTCATACTTCTCCAGACAGTTATCAGCAACCTTTATCAGAACAGTGATCAAAGTGTCACTGGTTCCAGCCCTGGTTTCTTCTTTTTTCAAGATGGCTCAAGTTATGCCTTTACAGAAAAATCCTAATTAACCCAGCTAATGTGTAAAACCCTGTCTCCCTCTTTCCATTCCTGCCCAAATTCCTTGTATATGATGTTCTTGGCCAGGTTTTTCCTCCTTTTTTCAAGAAAGCAACACAAACAAGGCAGTTATAAGGCAGGCCATCCAAAATAAACTGCTCTCCTCACAATCACAGAGGCACTTCACTGGAGGAATGTTTAATGTTTCTTGGAACTGTTTTAGAAAGTACTTGCAAAAAAAAACAATGATTGTAGTTCTTAGAACACTGTGAATAGGGACTTTTTGTCTCATAATTCAGGGTAGGTACTTTTCTCAGATAATTAACTCAGACTCATATACAGTAGGTATGTGACAACTGGTCCTGATTTAAGAGTATGACGATTGGTCCAGACACAGTGATAAAGACATGAGAATTGATATTGAGGGCAACCACCATTAAAAATGCTTTTATATCAGTAGCCATAGCAACAGACCTTCATTCTAAAATTGATAAAAACTCAAACAGTCACTAGTCACAGTAGTCTCTATAACTGTGCCTATGGACTGCATTTAGTTTGCATTTGACACTGTGAATCATCCGATTCAAATATCCACGCTTGAGCAAATGGGAGACATGAGCTTGCCTTGTTTTCTGTACTTACAATACCAATCCTATTAGGTAGCATGGTAAGGTTTACTTTCTTGACCTTATAGGATTACTGCAGAAGGTCCTCTCCTGTTCCTTCTGTATATTAAATCACTTAGCACAGTGATTAAACCCCATGGCTTCTCCTATCACTGCTTTTCATTTCCTCTGCTGACCTCCTATTTTTCAAAATGGGTTTCTGACTGCCTTACTGACATCTATTTCTGGCAAGCAAAACATAATCTGAAGCTGTTCTGAGTTCTGAGAACTTCTGGCAAATAAATGAAACTCGCAGTCAACACAGACAGTCTCAATGTTCATCTGAGCCACACATCCTTCTCTAAGATCTAAGCATAATCGCATGGCCAGATCTCAGTGTTTCTGTCTCCTCATTGGTGGAATGAGCTTCCCACACCAATCATGATCCTTCCACAGAAGTCTATAAACCCACTTCACTAATACCAACTTTTGATGTGTTTATTCACAGGCTCTTAATTTTTATTGTCCTTAGCATCTTACATTAAGAACATGCTTGATAATCTCTCAGTAACATTACTTTCTTACTCTGACTGATTATGAATGTTTATATGTTTTTAAGTGCTTGCATTGTGGCACCTTCAACTGTCTGCACATTTGAGATGAATAGATCCATTTGACTACTTGTAATGCAAATGTAGTCCATAGCTGGCTGCTATTATACAACTTGTTGAAGTTCCCTTTCATGGTGGGTTTACAGTAAACATTTTTCATGTTTGTTGTACAAGCTACACCTGCAACCCTCAGGTGCTTGAGTCATTTTTACTCGTCTTCATGTTTTAGCTCAAAGCAGACTCATTTATGACTTTTGTGCAAATGTTGCATGTCTATGGATTCAGCAAAACCTAAGATAGAGACACATTAGGATACGGATTTGCAGTTTTAAATAGTGTAACACAAATTTTATGAACAAAGAATAAATAATCAATGATAAATTAAATACACAATTCAACAGTATAGCTATGAAATACAAACAGTGATATTTAGGTGGTTAGCACTGCCCCACTGCACCGCCAGTTTGATCCTGACCCTGGGCTGGAGTCTGCATGTTCTCCCTGTGTGAATTTACTCGGGGTACTCCTGTTTTCTCCCACAGTCCAAATACAGGTGTGCTAAGTTAATTGGGCCATAGTGCCTTTAGTGTGTGAATGTATAAGTGTATGCACCTTACAATGGATTTGAGCCCTGTGTATGGTTTTTACTAGCATGCAACCTGTTTCAGCAGCTAGGCACCACCACGACCCTGTTCATGAATGAATGAATGAAATTGAATTAACATAAATTTGTAAACACAGCAAAAAATGTAAAGATTGCTTTTGTTGACAGCACAGTTACAGTACTTTCATAATGTATTAGGAATGGATGGATACATATGTACTATTAATAGCATATCCCATGTTATACCATTTATATTTCACAGGAATAAGTAGAAATCTAAATTGTGGTCTTCAAATTAAAGGAATGGCAGAAAACTGCTGTGAGAAGTCTAATTCAAGCCACATATATGTGGCTCAACTTTACTTACAATCAAAACACTGCTCATATATTTTTATTATGGGGTATGAAATGACATTTTTTTTGGATTTAAATATCAATTAGTTTTTGTATTATAATAGTGTTAGGGTATCAGGACAAAACAATTCACAAAAGTGCAACATTACTGCAAGAAACTACATCACTGTTTACACACTTTCAACTTTGCAACAGACAAGGAAGTGTTACTCAAAAGTGGGCACATTTTTCAAGCCCAAACATGTTTAATTATTTTTCAAGCCCAAACATGTTTAATTATGCTCTTGGATGTCCCAGGTAGAACATTTATCTAGATTTGTGTATTTGTGCTCTGTTATTCTTATCTTATAGTAGTAGCTGGTTTTATATATTTAAAAAAAAACATGCTGAGATGATAGGCTGTATACTATATAGGCGATACTAGTCAGTCAAAGTCACATCAGGCCAAATTAGAGTGACCACTCAACCTAGTCTTTGAAATGTGGGAGGAAACCTCAGCGCCTGGCATTATCTCATGTGGACAGGGGAGGGCATGCAGAATTAGGGCTGAACCTGGGATCTTTGGACCTGTTAGATGACCACACTAACTGCTTGTGCCACTGTTCATAGTCGTGCAATATATAAGCATGAGATGAAGTATAAAGCCAACACTGTATAGTTCACAGAAACTAACTTAGAAGCTGATGCTGCAATGTAACATCATTTTTTAGGACTTTTTCCATCCACTTTGCTGCTATAATATGGGATTTTTTATTGTCATGATCCAGATAGCTACTGTAGGAACCGAAGCCTATAAAACTTCACACTGTGTGTAAGAATTGAATGTGTAAATCATCTACATTCTTGTATCCAACACACACTCACACACACACACACACACACACACAAAGGCCCTCCTCCTCTTTTGTTGCAAGCTCTCGCACAATGTAGGTGATGCTGCAATCTTCCATAGTCTTATGCAAAGTTATCTAGGCCACATGGGTAACACCATGGGAAGGAATGCCGAGTTAGCTGTTCTCATTCCGTACTAACCTACTGTCAGTCACTCTGTATCCCAATCACTTGAGACTAATTGTGTACTTCGTGTAATGAAGTAGGTGGGGCCTGCATGCAATTGTCTTTAATTCTTGTTAGCAAAATACTAATTACCTGAGTGGAGTAACTGAGTAGGGGCGTTCTAAATAAACAAGGGTGTTCCCCTCATCACTTTGTCTTAATTATTCAATCTCTGCTGATTAGATTGAATCCTAAACGAATTCATTAGCAGCTGAAATATAGTGAGGACTTGCATTATTTGCTGTGAGGGTTTCAATCAGAGGGCGTTTGTATTTAAATGCTTTAATGCTCATGATTTGCATTATTATTAAAAATCCCAAAGTAATATTGAAGTAATTAATAAAAAAAATCACTGTTCCTGTCTGAGTGCCTTTACTGTTATTCTTTTCTTATTTTGTGTCTTTCTTTTACTCTGTCTCTGGATCTTTCTCAATATTCTCATCTCTGGTAGCGCACTTCTGCTGTATTGTTTCTGCTGTTAGCCATTGATGTTGCAGTTCAATGCGTGTGTGTGTGTGTGTGTGTGTGTGTGTGTGTGTGTGTGTTTGTGTGTGTGTGTGTGTACATGTACATGTATGTGAGCGCCATTATGTCCGTGTTTATCTGTGTAATTATTTTGCCTGTATCTGTAATGGACTTTTTGATGCATTAGAAGCACAAATGAGATGCAAGCAGGGAAGAGACAGTTAATTACTAAGTCACACTCTCACACACACACCGACACACAAATGCAAAATGAATGCTATAATGCCTGAGGATTGATGGTTCATTTTCTCTTATATTACGAAAACAAAGAAAAGCTGGAGAAAAACAAAGAGGCACTGACAGTTACTGAAGCTTTTATAAGCCTTTAGAATTGTATTTTTAAATATAAAAAGCTACATGTGTGTAAATGTGTGAGTCATTGCACTACACTAATTACACAGCCTAAATCACTTATGATCGGTCTAACTGTGGATGTATTTGTGCAACACAACAATTAGAGACAATCATTTGTTCAATGTGCCTGGTCACAAAATCTCACTGGTGCTAGCAAATCGCTTCAAAAACTGTATCCAAGATTCCTAAAACACAACCTGGCTAATTAGCTGTACATTTTTCATCAGCATTTGTTCTGTGCAGTCAGTAGATTTGCAACAATCCTGAGTTGATACTGCCTCATGAGACAAGGTGGAACAAGTATCCATTCAGGGCAAAATAAAGCAAAGTGTGAACACTTTATAAAAGAGTTAAATGAAATATTTCAAAGTATTAGCACTGTAAATCCAGTACCACAACTTAAGAAATGACATGCTTTAATGCAATTCCTTTTAATGAAAACAAGCTGACACCAAAAATCTAGTTCATCATCTGAAAATAACACATTCATGCACAAACTACCAAATTAAAACAATCTCCTCGTTTTTACAGTAATGGTCTATTGTTCCTCTAACAGTATACAGTAGTTGTGTAAGCTGTAGTTCCACTGTTGTAGCTTTGCAGATGTACGGCTGTCTTTGGAGTGCCTAATAGAATGTGCAGTGAGTGAACACAGTGTTTAGAAACTCCAGCAGCACTGCTGTGTCTGCTTCACTGTACCAGTGCAACACACACCAGGTGCCAGTCACTGCCAGTCATTTCAAACATGCTTGAAAATGTTAGTCGCATCAAGTGCTGAAGTGCAATTGGTTTACACACAATACAACAAAGTTTATGTACAATAGATCTGGTAGAGTTAAGGTTTCAACACTTAATGCATTCATCATTTCTCATTCATTTTTTCATAACTTGCTCTGGAAATGCATTCCATTCATTTTGTAGCTTGACTTTGGGCTTTCCTCCTGTTGTGTCATCACTGTTCTAATATTTGTATTGTCTTTATCAGCTGCCTCAGTCAATGTCAGCAAGTCTTACTTAGTAATGTATCATGAATTGTACTAGGTCCCAATATATTGCTGTGTCAGGTGTCCAGGTTTTCCGCTTTGGCTTGCATTCAACCCATTTCTGGAGAAATGCCAGACACCAGCCAAATACTGGGTCAATGTGTATGGTTGAAAGAATCTTGAGTGAAAGGAAAGGCAGGTACAAGATAACAAATGGACAGCAAAAGGCAAAGCGGGCTGCTATTTGTTCTTTTGAAATAAGGTACAGTATATAAAGTTTTACATTTAGAGCATTTACCCTGTACCCTTATCCAGAATGACAAGCAATTAAGCTAAGCAATTGAATGTTATGGACTTTGTTTAAGAGTAGAGCAAAGCTACAATCTTCCAATTCATAATCTAAAACCTTAACTACCAAGCTGCCTTTGTCACATTTTCATTCACATCACTTAGCAGATGCTTATCAAGATTTACATTTTATGCACATATTCACAGAGAATACAATCTAACACTAGGTCCTATTATTTCATAGGTAAGCACAATAAGAAATACCAATATGTAATAAACATAAATAAATAACCTTTGCCAAATATGGAATATACATACATATATTTTGGATATTCATCGATACCCAATACCAATCCAATATCATGTTGAATTAATGAACTATATTACTGTGACTGAGGGAACTATTAATGCATCTAGTTAATTCATTAGGATTGACTTAAGCAATAGTAGCTTTTACATTACTAACTGGTGTAGCAATTTATGATGCTAAAAAGTAATTGTTTTGTGCACTTGCATGTGTATATCAGAAGTATGTTGTTATTTATTAATTCCACAATTCCATCCATATTCTCTGCATCATGGAAATCATAGGACCATAGAGATACCTCCATACAGCTGACTTTCTGGGCCCTCCATTGTTGGTTTTTCTGTTTTTAAGTCAAATCTCCGGTTATGCTGCTGACATATGATGTAGCATATGCTTCGCTCACAAATTAAAGTGAATGGATCATATTAATTCTAGCTGATTGTTAATTTTCGTTAATAAAAACATTCTTATTAGGTCCAATATCTGATCCTAGTATTGGATCTGTTAATCCCTACATTTTACACTGCACACCCTTATGTCAAGGAACAACTGAGTTTGACAGCTGAAGGTTATGAGACTAGCTCAGGAACAGGACATTGCAGGCCTTTGTGGTGTTCTGATGAATTGTGGCTAATTTGGTATTTTTTTTTACCTCATAGCCATTGTTTCTGTCATCTGACTGGCAAATAGCTAAATTACTTTGCATATAAATATCCTCAGAATTCATGATAACTGTTTTCAGTTCATGATAATGATAACTGATCATGTATTCAAATGTGCAACATCTGGGGTGTTCCACTGTAATTGTGCTCACCAGTCCTGGAAAAATGAATGAGATATGGAGAATATGCAAATTTTATGAAAATGATTAGGGAAGGGTGCTTAAAGCATGTTGGATTTAATAATAAATGTTTTATATACACAAATGTGTTATGAATGGGTTTAGAACACCAAGGATGGATCACTGATTTAAAATCAGTATTAATCTCAGCACTGTTCCTGTTACTCCATCACTGTGCTGTATATGCATTAAGACACTTAAAACACTCAAACCATCAAGAGCAAGTTTGGCTATTTCATGAGTTATCAAAAAAAAAAAGGTCTGGGTCCTAACACTGACACCCTAACTATGACCCAAAGAACACAAAGAGTTGGGACAGAATAAAAATGCAAAGATCACAGCATTTTTCAAATTCAATTTAATTTGTAATAGCATGAGCCCAAAATGCTTATGTTTTGTATATTCCTGCTTTTCAGGCCTGCAACTCATTTAAAAAAAGCTGGGGTGGGAAAGCACTTGCCACTTAGTAATGGTGCCAAATGGTGATGATATCATTTTAAATGCTACTGAATGATAGTTCTTGATACAGTGCCATCTATGCTATAGGAGATCTCAGGCTTCAGTTTAGGCTTGCACCCTTGCCAATTACACACAAAAATGTCTCCAAATCACCTAAATCCTTGTGATAATGTGCACTGTAGAGGAAGAAATATTGACATATGGAAATACCTTCCAATCATTCTTTGAGGAAGATCCTCTTCCCATCTTTCCCTCAAATACTTAGCCTTTTGTGGGTACCGCTTTCATAATAATTTCTGCTTACCTGATGACCTGCTGTAATCACACACTTATTTAGTCTGTGTAACTCATTACTTTCCCTAAATTGACCCTCATCCAACTTATATTGGAATTTGTAGCAGGGCTGGATGTTTATTAACATATGAAATTAAGTTGATGGATAAAGATGACATTTATAACCAGAAATATATGAGGTTCATAATGTCTGTAATTAAATAGTTGTCAAAGTAAACGCAAAACACTGCATTTTTGATTAGCATTATTGTCTGATTTGGTGTTGTATTTACGTTAGTGAATAGTCTTCACTATCGTGTTATGAATTTGCAAGCATAAAATGTTGTTGGTGAGACCAAAAAGAAAGTGCAAGATACAGGAGGCATGCTTTGGTATTCAGCGCAGACTTTGGTGCTCTCTTCGCACTGCTCTCATTCTGTAACCTTTTCTCTCCATTCTTTTCCTGAAGTATCTGCCATCTGCATCTCATTATGAGGAGAGAGACAATGACAGAGAGAGGAAAAGCGAGCAAGAGGACAGGAAGCTCTATAGGTCTCTCCATCTCCATTCCTCTCGTTTCTCAATGTCTAATTCAATTCATCACAAAGAGTAAATGCAATGCTTTTAAGCGGGCAATAGAGAAAGAAAGATAGAGAGAGAGAGAAAGAAAATAGTTTCTCCTGACTCAGCACTAATTAGACCATTATCTGATGGAAGAGAGTTGCATGTTTAACCCAAGATGGATGAGGCTCATCCATGAGTCCTAATGCATGTTTATATATATACACACACACACACACACACACACACACACACACGCACACATCAGGGTGGCTTGTCGTCACAAAAACTGGTGCTTGGTATATTTATGGTGAAGTGGGCTTTGAGTTGTGGATAATGGTTGAATGGTTGTGGGTTGAGAGGTTCTGCATGTCCACCCTGTGTCTGCTTGGGTTTACAACGGTTTCCTCCCACAATTCAAATACATGCGTGTTATGTCGTTCAGTCACTCCAAATTGCCATTGATTTGAGGGCATAATGACCTACCCGCCGCCTGGCATTAAATAGTGGCTGAAAACAACCAATGCGGTGGTGTGACCAGCATTGTCTACAAGGCATCTACCAGACTGGTTGGTCAAGGTGATCAAGGTGAGTGTAGAATATATTTGGTATGTCACACATTTTCCTGAATGTGAATAAGACATATTAATATGCTATATGCTGTATTAATAATACATATGTATTTACAAAAATGCATGCCTGTTTTCAAAATCTGAAAGCAAACAGTGGCAGTGGCAAGCATTTGGGAGCTTAAAGCCAAGTTGACTCTTCTACAGTCTGAAGAAACTTGATCAGGAATGTTTTGTGAAATACTAGTAGTCAAGAAACCACTTTTTTAGTAGGAAGACTAAGATATGCAAGGTTTACAAGGAATGTAATAAAGATCACTGGAAAAGGGTATTATGGGTTGATTAAAACCTTAAGACCTTTCCACAGTACTGTACTTTTGGGTGAGTGCACCACTGAGTAGGTGACAAACATTTACTGGACGCCACATTTAAGGCCTTTAAAAGATGCCCTTATCCAAAGGACGTATAATTGAGATGAGAACTAAGCATCTTGGACTTAGTTAGCATCTTGGACAATTATTCAACAATATATACCTGGCTGATGCAGGATTTGAGATCACAACCATAGGGTTAGTAGTCCAGAGCTTACTTACTAAACCAACACCGCCAGAAACCATCATAACCCTCCTGAGTTAGGATGCTTAGGGTTTCAGCTAGTATTTAACTTAGGCATGAGTGCTTAAAGTTAGCCTATGATGCAGGCATGTGGTGAGGGTCTGGATTTGCGTTAATTGGAGTTTCATCTAATGCGAATGCAGCAACGTGACTCCCAGTGTGTATCGTTGCTCTAAATTTAGACAGAGATCAAGTTACCATAACAAATAATAGTTGTTGGCAGTCAGTGAGTGTTTTTGACTCCTGCTGGCCTTTACAAATGCCGACTATTACTATGGCTCAGTGTAAGGTTCAGGGTTCAGAGCTCCAGCAGGGGGGACACCATTCATTTTAAATTTCCCAGCAGGATATTTTGTCCTGTATGGATAGTGCCTGGTTTCATTCTTCCTCTGTACACCAGCGTGACACGATTCTACACATATTAGACAGTAAGGCTTTGAAAATACATCTGCATGATACTATAGAGTAAAAGTGCTATGCGGTCACAGCTAAAAGTAGGTACACAACAGTGCCATTCTATTGTCATTGTTATTGTTAGAACGTACCCGGGTATGATCACAACCTCAGAATCTATTAGTGTGGAGTTTGCATGTTCTCCTATACCTGTGTGATATTACTCTGGTTGCTTTCATGTTCCAAACTCTTAGGTTAGTTGATATATCTGAATTGTGTAAGTGTGTGTCCTACAATGGGTTGGCACCCTGTATAGGGTTGTCCCTTCCTTGAGTCTTCTGGCTAAACACCGTCATTTCTGTGACCCAGATTAGGATTAAGACAAATTATTAAAACAATGAATCAATGAATGATGCCTAAATAACTACACATGACACTAAGCTTGCCACAATAAAGTCCTGCCAGATATAAGAAACCTTGAGCATACACTGCATTTCAGTGTCTCCTAAAAAGCATTTCAGTCTATTGTTGTCAGATCCTGTGAGAGAAACAAGCAACCAGGTCTGTAGAAACAAGCACAAAATATATAAAATATGTTAGAATAAGCAGACCTGGCAACCAACTTTGATTTTGCCTGCCACTTCTGCCACAGCTCTACACTCTGGTTACATTTGTATGAAAACTGACTGAAATCAGAGTAAAGGTATAAAGGTATTTATGAGCCTAAATCTGTATTTAAATTTGTATTTACATAAACACTTATAATCAGATAACTGCATAAATCTGATTATGATCAAACTATTAAGTGCATGTAAACAAACTCAGTGCTGAAAATGCTAACTAGATTTACATCACTTAAAAAAGCCCTTCCAGTGTAACTTACAATTGTAACTTAATTACTGAGCAACCATTACAGTTGAAACATATCGTTGTGTATCACTATTTGACCTCCAGCTGTGGTGCAGCTTTTCAGGTGTTGCATAGCTGCATGGACTCGACCTTTGCCTCAAGCTGTTGTTTTAATGGAGCTTGGCATGTGCTTGTGTGTATTTGTGTAGTTACCGTGACACATCCTCCCACCTCCCCAAAGCTTGCCATTGATTGGCTGCTCTAAATTGCCCCTAGATGCAGGTGAGTGTAAGGGAATGATGCAGAGTTCTGACAGCAGTATTGGAGTGTCCTGTGGAAACTGTGGAAACAATCCTGTTTTTGGGATTTACATAAGAAAGCTGTGAACTTTAGATAAATTATTAATTTTGTTTATGGGAGGACACAAAAGCAGAAGTTATGCGCAAGCTCAATATGTCAACAATAAATAAATTCAAGACAGTGAAGCCGACAGCATAATAACTGTAAAACCGTCACCATCATGCATCATTTAGCAGGATGAAGCGCTAATTGGTGGATGTAAACATCCTGACTGCTGATAATTGAACAGTTGCTCTGAACTAATGGACGGATGTTATACATATGCTGGAGGAAGAGCTCTAATGACAGAGAGTGCGTGAGGGGGAGAGCGAGAGAGAGAGAGAGAGTCATGGGTCAGAGTTGCTGAAGTGCACTAAATGACATTTACAGTACATCAATACCTGTGTGTGTGTGTGTGTGTCTGTGTGAGGAGAAAGAGTGTAGGAGAAAGAAGAGATTTGTCTTTGTATAATTATTGGAGCTATTGATATGATGTTTAATATAAATTAAGCTAATTAATGCTTCATATACACATAACCTCAGTTATCTACAGCACATATTTATAATATTATATTTATTCATTTATTTATTTGGCTTCTTTAACGTCACTCATCAACATCAATGGTCATCCAGCGACACGCACAAGGTTAGATCCATACACAAGTTCAATCCAAGACCAGTCATACAT
>JAVSBV010174608.1:0-13610 GCA_033117975.1 Parotocinclus spilosoma | reverse complement strand
TTGTGCTTAGTTAATGTTGATGTGTTTTTGTTAATGTTGTTGCGTTTTTGTAATTTGTAATTGTGCTTAGTTAATGTGGTTGTGGTTTGCACTTCACAGCCACCGTAAGTAGGTATGCTCTACTAATTAATACTAATTAACATCACCACATAACAATTTAAATTACAGTGTAAATCAAATGATGACTAATCCCTCGACTAAGACTAATAATTCCTTGGAATATTTTCTGTTGGATTGCAGTTGACACAGCTACTTGCTGTGGACTACAATATTTTATAAAACAGCCAGCTGAGGATCTGTCAGGCATATGTTTCGACAAACTCTGGTATGTTTATGTGCCGTGTGTCCGTGCGTCTATCCTGTTTTGATGCAGTTTTCTTATTTTATTCTGTTATTACAGTAATAGACACATGAACTCTTAAGTTTCTTGGCATTCTGGTCTTCATTTCTCAAAACAGCAATAAACCGGTGTGTTTCTTGAGAAAGCTATTTCCAGAATTGAACACTAGCATGATACATAGCTTGCAAATGCAGGCAAGATTACTTGCTTATTGGGTGAACAGGCTATATGTATATGCAGTTATGAATAATGAAGATGATTCATCAAGCAGTTGCTCTGTTGGCCTTAAGAGGACTTATTCCATAGTGTAGTTGTAATTGCAAAAACACACCTTAAGGGCAAGGCAAACATGCATGCCTTTTGTACATGAACAAACCAGGTATAAGGCCAAAGATGTACTAGAAGTACAAATAGAGTAAAACTAAAGGTATTTAGAATAAAAATGGGGCACTTTTAAGCCTACTAACACTGATAAAGTGGTGCACTTCTTACATCAGATCTAAAGTCAATTTGTGTTCTTCCCTGTTCCACTAAACTGTAAAAATGTGTTTTGCTAACCAAAACATCACCTTATGCTCTGTGTGCATGTGAGTATGTGCCTGCATGTGTGTGTGTGTGTGTGTGTGTGTGTGTGTGTGTGTGCGTGTGGCGTGCGTGCGTGCGTGCGTGCGTGTGTATGTCTGTGTGTGTGTGTGTGTGTGTGTGAGTTGGAGATTCATTAATCCATTCCAGCACCACTGCTGTCATCTCCCTGTCATTTCTTATCTTTCACTGTTTGCTTAAAGGTCACCTCTGTCAGCCCAAGGTGTCTCTTATCCTCCATGTACTACAGACAAATATCTATATGCGTAGTCCATGTGATATAACAGCATTCACAATACACTACTGATGTAATTACAGATGATAAAAATGACAGCACATAATCTGTCCAAGAGTAAATGTTTTATTCTGTATTTAAGCTATGTTTTGGATAGCTCCTGCAAAAGCTCTCATGCTGTGTAGTGCTTTCTAGCATACGTATCTTGTCACTCATATTGCTGGAGACGAGCTGACACAGTTGGCATTCAACTCAGTTACAGAAGGCTGCTGTCACTGATATATCTCTCTTGCAATGTTCAGACCCATATCCCATACAAAAAAGCCATGTTCACACATATGGGCTAATTTGCACAGCAAACAAAGAGAAAATTCCTTTCCCTAATATGATAATATTAAGTTGTCTCCTTGATATATTAATTTAGTGTTACGTGCTTCTTTTTTCTCCAGCCTTTGTTTAAAGAGGCACAATTACATATAGTGACTTTGGTGTATGGTTACTATTCACTTGGTCACTCTTCTGCATGTTAAACTCTGGTTTCAGTGACTTCAACTTAGTTTACAATGCAGTCAATGTATGCTTACGTACATACAAATATACTTATAAATACGATGCAAATATGCAAGGCAGTAGACAAACAGTGGCAGTACTATGGGTTTTTACTGAACATCCTATGCTGGCCATACATGAAAGGATTTTCCTGCAATTTCAAACTCACAGACCAATTTTCAAAGATGGAATAAAAGCATGAGCCATCTTACCGCAATCACACTGAATTGGTATAGGGTGGTAGTCACAGCTGTTTTATACAGTCACAGCAGTCACAGGCAGTCTTGTCATTTAGATAAAAATGCTTTACATTATCGCAAGCCTAGGCTTACACATTTTGTTAGTACAGGAATGTTCATCCCCAAAGCAGACTCTAAAATAGTGTTGATGTCTAGCGATATATTATATACATACATTATTAAAAAGTGCATTGATGTCTATTGTGTCACCCTCGGGGCTCACACTGAATCAGTGTAATGTGGAAAAAAAACACTCATTATGCTTCATATAAATCTGAAAACAGCTTTTCATGTTTCATCGTGTTGGTTTAGGTTTGTTAGTAATACATCTATTAAAGCAGGACTGCAAAAACACTAGCTGTATATGTGAAAGGGTCCCAGACTTGAGTCTTTTCAGAATTTTTAGAAAATTCCTTTCAATGTCGTCTAGTGTATGGGCAGCTTTAGGGACTCTTACAATGGCAATTTAATAGGAAGTAATTTCATCTACAGTACTTTCTGCCTATCCTTTTAATACAAAGTAAACCTTTATAATCAAATGGTTTTGTACATTTGATGGAAAAATTGGCTGGGTTGCACAGAGCTCTCACTTTAACTCCAGCAGCCACCTTTGATGTAAATTTGAATTAATAATGTGAACCACAGCATCAATGCCTGACCTTACAGACATGTTCCAAAATCTAGTGGAAGGAATTTTCAGAAAACTGGTGGTAAGTTTAGCAGTGAAGGTGGGCAAACTCCAAACTCAGGATTTGGATGTAGTATTGGGTATCCACAAACCTTTGGTTTCTCATTGCTATAATGATAGTGCCGAGAGCTGATAATTTCTGTACTGGAGGTGACTTTGTCATGAATATGCATAGAATCCATATTGATGGCATATGGTGTGTTCGTTTATGGGTTTCTCCTTTAAGGTAAATACTGAATACTTAAAAGTTAGAATGACTGGTGGATTTAATGAATAGAACATGGTCATATTGAGCTTAGGTTTTCCCTTACCTGTCAGAGTTCACACCACAATCCAGCCCATTGGAGAAGTGATATATAGTGTCCCCTGGTCCCTGTTGCTGTAGGGATTACATTCTTTATTGCTCTCTCTCTCTCTCTCTCTCTCTCTCTCTCTCTCTCTCTCTCTCTCTCTTTTTTTTTTCTCTGGATTTTGGTGCAGTGCAGTGCCTGTGGCATATTGCAAGAACAATGGCTTTTGGAATGGCTAATCTATTTGTAGCTTTTACTGACTCGGCCTCTTGGCAGGTTAATGACAATGGTCGCAGACCTGCATCAGTACTGAATATACATATCAAAACCTGTTCACACCCTCTTGAAATTGTAAATGTGAGACTCGTCTTCATCTTGGATTATATTTGCATATGCAAAAACACACATCCTTTTTTTGTAGATAGAGGAAGAAAATTTATTGGCTCTTGAGGTTTCTCAGTACACTGTCACATAAATCGCAATCATGCACCTTTTGTTTTGAGGGTGATCTGATCATGGAAGTACCATGTTGCATGAATGTGATGCAGATAAACAAGCCTCTGAAGCAGATAACCAAAGGACAAATTGGTGTAGAACGGCGGCCTATATGGCCTTTCTAAAAATGCAATATATAGCCTAAGGTTTGTGGATGCTAAAAATTACATAGCATGACTGCCTGTGCTGGTGCAGCTGCATTTATAGATGTGAGTAGATAGATCTGGCGTGCAAGTGTGAGATTGTGCACTGATTTAGTAAAACCTGGCTCACAGTTGGCATTCCAGAAAACTTAAACTCTGGTGGAGTTATGGTGAGGGCTCTGTGAAAGATTTCTAATAATTCCCTTTATGGATGTTGTTTTTTGAGGACAGTTCCTAATTGTTAAAAAATGAACCTTTTTATTGTGTTTAGATGAAATAATAAATATCACTAATTATAATGGGTATTTACATACTTATTGCACATATAGTGTATGTGGCTAACCAGAACCCTCATTCAGTTAAGATTCAAAATAAAAAGGCAACATTCACTTGACATTTCAGTGCCTGTGTGAGTAATTATAAGAGATTTCCAACATGCTATCCAAATGATTAAAGCAAATAGTGGCTGTCCACAATCCAAACCACTTTGAGCTGTTTAGTAGCATCAACAGAGAGCTACTATGTACTGTATGTCGTCATCACATATAAGTAAAACAGAATTAAAAACAAAATGTTAAAAAGCTAAATTTAAGGCTCATTAAAAAAGTTTCAGATATACCTACTCATTATAGTAATTGGAGTACATTTCCAAATATATAAGCTAATATCAAAGTCATGAAAACTATAAAATAACACTTTCAGAAGGGTGTATTAATTTGATTAAAGTTGATTTATGGGTTAATTTACAAAAATGTGACCTGGTTGTCATTTTAATTACGCCTAAATACAACAATAAATCAGAAAAAAGGTTGGGACAGTAGTGAACATACATAAAACAAACACACATTTACTTTCACTTTTATATAATTGCAGACAAATTGCAGTACAAACCTGGGATATTTCATGTTTTGCTTTGTAAACTTCATCACATTTGCTAATAAACATTCATTCCTACATTTCAGGCCGGCAACACATTCAAAATGTTGGGAGAGTAAACCATTTGGAAATTTACAATGTTGCCATTCCTTTTCTCCACAGTTAAAACAGCCTTCAGCACAGAAGTCAAAGCTTTGCATTTTCCATTTCAAAATACTCCACACATTCTCTATTCCCTTTGCCTTACCCAGGCATTTGGTTAGCATGATGCTTCTTGTTTGTACAGAAAATTTGTAAGTGTTGTTTGTGAATGAAATTGCATATTGCAGTGCTTGACAAAGGTTTGGCAAAGTAATACCGTGCTCATTTGTTTGCATCAGCTATTGTTAAATGTTATAGCGGGAGTTACGTACCAGGAGCGAAGTAGGGACACTATATTTATTTAAGTATTTATACACTATCTTAGCCGTAGAACTTGCAGAATGTTTTGGTGGCATCGCAGGGCTTGAATGAATTCAGTCTATAATGAAACTTTCACAAACAGCGAACACAACACTGCTGACAAAAACTTGTCATGTCGACAAGTAGCGACAGGCGGGCAATGCTCTAGTCTTACTTATCGTTTTTGGTGAGTATTCATCCACTGATTAAATTTGCTATTGTACTGTTTTTAACTATTAAATAATCAAGCAACACGCTGAAGTAATTGAACTTTCTCTTTACTCAACACTCCATACATCACTCTCATATCACGCATGCTCCGTCCATACCCAGCTTACAGCACGTCATATCCTACACAACAGCTATTTACTGTAAATCGTAATTTTTTTTTATTTATAACATGTCTTTATTGTTAGAATTAATATTTGTAATATATTTGTGATAAAATGTGTTAATTCTTTCATGTAAAAGTTCCGCAAAACAGCGAAATCCACGATATAATTTTTTTCCATTAATATATTTTGAAAACCTGCAATGCACAGAGGCCACGAAAGGTGAACCACATGTTGACATTACATGTATTAAATCACATAATTTTCATAGATTTTTAAAAAATGTGCTACTAGCTCTACATTGCCCCAGTCCTAACTTAGTTTGTGGAATACGTTGCAGGCCTGGTATATGGGAATGGATGTTTATTAACAAATTAAATTAAGATGTTCAGACAAATATGAAATATCTCAGGTTTATGATGTCTGCAGTGAAATAAAAGTTAAAGTAAATGTAAGACACGCTGTGTGTGTTGTTATATACATATTCCATACTGTCAAATGTTTTTGTATTGGAATTATTGCACTAACCATTGCATAGAAAGCAAAATTATAACTATAACTATTATACTAATTATAACTCATTTTTATATTTTTTCAGCATTCAGTTGCTTAGGTGTCAGTGGCATTATTGGGGGGCAGAGAGCATTTTTTACATTCACAAATTATCTTCATTTGTAAGATTCAGTGCTTTAACTGCTAGCACACAAACCTGTCTATTTAGATATACCCTCCTACACATAAAAAATCAAGACATACACTCTGATTATGTATTCTGCACATGGCTTATGTAATGTAATTTTGTCTTTCATGCCTCATCGCTTTACATATTTTAGGAAAAAGGGAAAGAGGGAGAGAAGTACCATTTACTCATGAAAGAGGGCTGCTATTGGATGATAAGGCTCAATACATGATCCTCCCTCTGACACACAGCCACAAACCATCCAAAAATAGAAAATTCTCTTGACATTCCTTAAGATAAAAAAAACCAAAACAATTGTGGGTACTACACCCTGCAAGAACAACACATAATTATACACAAACCATAATGTGTTCAATAGAAGGCAAATGGTATAAACAGTTGGTTACACTTTTTATCTACCCTTGCTTTTTCATGATCACTCTGAAGCCAATCTGCAAAAAACACAAGGGCTGTATTAGTTAAAAGATTTCACATGTTGAATCTGGTAACCTAGTTGCCGAATACTAGAATATGGAGCAGAATGTCCATGGATTAAATCCTCCTTCTGCCAGGCTGCCAATGCTGGGTTCTTGAACAAGACCCTTAAACCACAATTGCTTTGACTGTAAGATTGTTTCAGTGATTAGTAACCCATTTCTAGAGTTTATAATATCCAAAAAAATATCCTAATGATTAAAGATTTTCAATATTGTTGACAGTAAGAGTTGTGACAAAAGTGTTATCACTGCTTTCTTAAACCTTTAAAAATTTGAGGATACTTTTGAGGATAATTTGCGTGGAATTGATTTAGCCATACCAGAAATATGTTTAACATAGTAATATTCTGTAAGATTTCTGTAGTGGGGCATAATATGGACATGATATGGTGCATGCAGTACTGCAGCTCAATGCTGGAGTTCATCGATTTACTCTGTGCATTTCTTTTTTACTCGTTAACAGAACTTTTAACTGAGTGTGGATAGAAAACAAAAAAACTCCATCTTGTTGCCTCATGACATAGGAATCATCAATTAGAGGCAATGGATGTTTGTCCTGTAGTATCATTTAGGATTTAAAAGGCACACGGTTGGAAAACCTATTAGAGCTCAGCTCTAATTGAATTGAGCTTATCCAATTGAATCTGCCGGTTTATTGAGTGAGATGTGTAGTTTAATGTGTTTGTCTTACACATTCTTCCATTCTCTGTCTCACCCTCTTTTTTCCCTCAGGCCTGCTACAGGCTGAAAATATCAGTTGTACCAATTGTGTGAGATGGGGAATCAAGAGGTGTGACAGAATTACTCAGCTCTGGCATACCCACACATTGTCATTTTGGTCCAAACGTCCAAACTTGGCTTTCCAAAGTGGCAGAAAAATACATTTTCACAGTACCTATCTGGTCACAACAGGGAGCATATCGTTATCTGTTATTATGAGTGATAAAGATTATGTACTTTAAGTGATTTCACACCTAGTAGAGATACTTGAAGTAAACCAAATCTCTTTCACACTCAACATGAAAAATGATTTTGCGTCATTCACACATTTTTCTTTACACATTTGACGTGTCCCTTTACACACCACATGGCATACATTTCATTTGGTTAAATTTCTATTTTAAATACTTGAATTGCATGGATTTTCCCTTAGTTGTTTGTGGGTGATTGACTCAAGTAAGTGCTTATCACATTATGTAATAAAGAGGTGATAAATATTGCTAATTAAGTCAACAGTCTCAAATTTTTGAGTGAACTAAACACTATTGTCTATAGTTTTATGTCGTTTTCTTATAGTTCAGTTTACTTAAAAAACTTAGGCCCTGACTTAATTATTTGTATTGAAGTCAGATGTTTTATTGCATATCCATACCCATTACCATTTTATAGAACAAACATTTATTGCCCTAGGCATGAATAGCCAACTGTTCTTACATGTATAAACCATTTTAATATCTACCTATTCATTCTGTTGACTTTTTCCCCCACTGATGTTAATCATTTATTATACTTCCACACCTGCCCAACTATGATGACAACTGCATGAGGTCTTGTGAATTGACCTGGACTGTAAACTCTAAATTCTGTTCACATTTAACCCTACTCTATAAATTAGTGGTAAAATCCATTATCCATTTTTCATACTTGCTTAATTTAGCTTTTGTTCAGTAATACAGAGATTTATTGAAAATAAATAGGGTTTTGTTGGAAATACATATTTTAAATGACTAATTTCCTTGACAAACAATTATTATGATTACTTCAATTCTTTGTGACCCTTGGCCAATAATGGAAAACTTTGTGAGAGCTGGCTCTTTTTGAATTGACCTCTGGCTTTGATGGTTTAATTTTCATGTTGTTACTTATAGGAAGTACTTCAAGGAAAAGTACCATTATGTAAACCACATGTCAGTGTAGACTTTTGCATGTCATTTGTCATTTTAATAGAGAATTGCTGCCAACCAAAGCAATGCTGCTTACTGTTCATTAACATCGTTGTTGTGGTAATATAATTTTCCAATAAACACTAAAAGTATTTGAAAGTCTGCATAACTTCTACCTAAACTGATCTATACCTGTATGTAATTAGCATGTGCTAATAAGTGGTGTAATTACTGTCACACTTGCCAGAGGTTGTTTTTAGCTGTTTAAAATCATTCTAAACAAGTTTTGTTGGATGAATCATTCCCGTAGGACTGTGTAAGAGGCTTAGGAATTTACAAATCCATTGACTGGAAGGCTTGTGTAACATGCTATGGTCTTGACGGTCCTGGTTTGTAATCCAGTTAAAAAATGTCCTGTGCTTTGAAAATATATTCTGACTATTACATGCAATTAATGCCATTAACTTTTCATGTTTAGTGATAAGTGTGAGAATACAGTAATTATATGTTATACACCAGGTTGTTTCAAAGAAAGTATATATTATCCTGGAAATACTTTTTGTTTTATAGTTTATGAACAATAAAGATTAAGATTGAAGGCCAAGATAGCTGTAAAATATCTAAATGCTTTATGGTTAATATGTATAAGCTATATATATATATATATATATATATATATATATATCTCATCTGCTACCTTGAAATGAATGGTACTAGGGCTGCAACAACAAATCAATAAAATCAATAAAAATCGATTATTAAACGTGTTGGCAACGAATTTCATTATCGATCCGTTGTGTCACACGATTTATGTCTTACTCGCCTTTACATATCCGTTTACGTCACCTGCGGCGCTTTATCTACGCTGAAAAAAATAAATACTTAAACTAAAAAAATACTTGAAAAAATAAACTTGAAAGGTGTGACACAGAAATTTTTAAATGAGTTTAACATTTGTAAAAAGTATTAACTTCTTAAACAATCGAGACCAACTCAGAGAAGAAGGTTTGGCTTAAATCTTTAAAAGTGTGTAAGCACTTCACGCTTCACACAACTAAAAATGTGTAACATGCAAGCTTAGCAAAAGAGATTTAACTTGGCAGGGGAGCAAACGGTGATGATACAGAACCTGAAACTGAAATATGTTGGAGTAACTGATGAGGATAAAGGGAGCTTAACAGCAGGGTAAGAGTCACTACAGTAGAGTTTGTTCAGTTTTGAATTGAGGAAACGTAACGGTGCACACACACTGTGACCTGACATAACACGGTTAATGCTGTTTTTTTTGCTTGTTAACTGGATAATGACAGTGATGGAGTACGTGTGTTACTTTTAATTTAAGTGTAATTAGCTTAAGCAGTGTTTATGTGCTTTATAAATATAACTTGTACACAGTTGTGGTAATTAATGATTAAGCTTAAGTTTGAATGTTCTGGCAAAGTATAAATGAAGACACTGCACTTTATAGGCAGGATGAATTGCATTTAGACAGGGATTAAGGTAACATATTCAAGCTACTCAAATTTGTGTAATTGGGTATTTACACACTGTTGCGTATTGTGCCAATGTGTGCATATCTCTAAGCTTTTGCTACTTAAAAAAATGTAATATATTTATTTAAATATCCGATTCATTGATTAATCGAAAAGGATAATTGACCGATTAATCGGTTATTAAAATAATCGTTAGTTGCAGCCCTAACTATAGATAATAGAATTTTTGGAATCAATAAGAACTGGAAAAGCAGAATCTAAATTTACAACATGCAACCTACTGCTCAGACAGCCTTCTCCAGGATTTGCAGTAAAAAATCAGGAGGCTAACCTTGTATTGGTTGTTTGGGTTTGGGAGGTGCTCCTATGCTCCTTTCCTTAACTCTGTAGTCCAGTTTGTGGTTGATCTCCTTTTGCAACTTGCGGTACTCAGGATCTTCTTTATGTCTCTGCTGCCTCTCAGAGGCCACCTGGGTCATGACATTCTTATACATTGTCTTGGAGAGCCTACAGACACCCTGATGGAAAATGAAATGACAAACGTAGCAAATTGGTAGTATACTGCCACCCTGCTATCTGAATGTAAATTGTTCCAAAAAGTTTCCAGATTTCTCTCAAGACTGTGGTGTCGGACCCAATGAACTCACAGGCTGAATGCCTAAGTTGAGCAGCTTGTCATGAAGGCTTTGCTGAACAGCCAAACGCATGTCCCCCTTGAAGCTGGGATTCTTCATCAGCTCGTTTGCTCTCAACTGCCATGACTGACTCTCAGGAGGGCTTTCTGAGACGCTTAAAGAATCTGTACGAAGAAAACAATTAATCACCACTGCAAGTTCACACATTAAAAATACAGAGCGTTAGGATCACCCAGAGCAATGCACATACTGGTTTCCATTCATCCAATGCAAACATGCTCCACTGGGAGATGGAAAGATATGAGAGATGAGCCAGTTTGTCAAGGCCATGCATCTCTTAGTCCTGCTGACCATAACTTGCACTCAATGTCTCATGCTCACATACCGAACAAGACAAGACTGAATGAGAGACATAGCTTCCATGCGGAGATCATGCATGCATACCAATAATATCTACAGCTATCTTTTTTTTTACCTTTGTCCTCCTCTGACAGTTCCACTATAGGATCCAATTTATGAACCAAGCTGGTTTGTTCTACTAGTACATCACAAAGAAGGTAGGGAGTTAGAAAAAGTGGGAATTAAAGGTGGACTAGGTAAACCTCAAGTCTAAACCTAACCTGAAGATTATATTTATTTTTAAAAATATACCATGATATATACTATAAGAGCTAATGAGAGGACTGAGGCAGCCTAGTGGTTAAGGTACTGGACTCTGGACCTGGTGGTCCAGGGTTTAAATCCCACCTCTGCAAAAGCTGGCACAATTGGGGTCCTTAAGCAAGGCCCTTAACCCACCATTGCTTGAATTGTAAGACTGTATGAGGTTTAAGTCGCTCTGGATAAGGGCGTCTGCTAAATTAGTTATTAGTTATTAGCTATTAGTAAACTAACAACAACATTTATACATATATATTAATATACCGTTACACTCACTGGCCTTATTGGGTACACCTATTAACTAACCCAAATATCTCATATACAACTCAATGCATTTAGTCATGTAAACATGGTGAAGACCAAGCATCTTGCTAAATGGGCTGGTATGAGTATTTGAGAAACTGCTAATCTGCAGGTATTTTCATGCACAACTAAATATATAGTTTATAGAAAATGGTCAGAAGAATAAAAAATATCCAGTGTCTAGTTGTTGTCTGGGTGAAAATGCCTTGCTGGTGTCAGTGTTTTGGAGGAGATTGGTCAGACTGGTTCAAGCTGATAGAAAAGCAACAGTAATAATTTGTGCGCAATTTATGAATCAAATAATTTGGTAATTTGTTATCTTCAAACATTAAAGCAAATGGGCTACAGCGGCAGGAGAAAGCACAGGGTACCACTCCTCTCAGCTAAGAACAAACAACTGAGGCGAGGGTTCACATGGGCTCACGGACACTGAACATTAGATTGGACAAATGTTGCCTGGTCTGATGAGTCTTGATTTATGCTGTGACATTCATATGGTGGGGAGAGAATTTGGCACAAATAACACGAAAGCCTGGATCAATTTAGCTGTGTATCAATGGCTCAGACAGGTGGTGGTTTTCTTTTTACACTTTCAGCCCATTAATACCAACTGAGCATTATTTAAACACCACAGCCTGCATAAGCATCGTTCCTCATCGTGTTCCATGCTTTATATCCACAGTGCATCTTTTGATGGCTACTTCCAGCAATCACAAAGCTCAAAGTCTCAAACAGGTTTCTTGAACATGAAAATGAGATCATTGCACAAATGGCCTCCACAGTCAACAGATCTCCATCCAGCAGAGCAACCTTTGGGATGTTGTGGAACAGGAGATGTGCAGCTGACAAATCTGGAGCAACTGCGTGTTGAATCTGCATCTTGTTGAAGCAACACCTTGTTGAATCTATGCCATAAAAAGGCAGCTCTGAAGGAAAATTAGAATCCCAACCTGATATTAGCAAGTTGTACCTAATAAAGTGGCCAGGAAGCATATAAATAATAGCTACTTATTTGGTGAATCGATAATTGCATGTAAAATACCGTACTACGGATTTCTCACAACAAGCAAAGATTTTGATTGTTTTGCATATCTCATAAACATTGGACCAAACTGGTTGTAATGATGATTCTTCTTACACCTTACATCTTACATCAGGTCTTGTAATCTATGTACACAGTGATTCAGTATAATTGTTAGTCATGTACACCTAATTTACCACCTATGTCCTAAAGTTATGGACGACCAAAAGCTGTATCAAGATTTAGGCAGACAAAATTAGTCATTAGTACTGTAATAAATGAATGTGCCACACAAAACAAAAATGCTTTGTTATGATTTAAAAATGGAGACATAAATAAAATCTATACCTTCTTGCTGCACCACTAATTTAGGTGAACTAGATGTGACCCGTTTCATCTGTAAAACAAACAACACAAGGAAATTAGGCTATTCGGACACTCAATCAGACAGTTACCACACCCGGACCATAAATCACCCAAAATACCCAAATCACTCCCACCCCTACAACCTTAAAGCACCACTGAACTTTACACACACATCACTACTGCCCTTCCATTCGAATTATTCCAAATATTAAATAATACAATAGCTTACAAACAGTTTGTACATTTTTATTATTCGATTATTTCCTTTTTGTCATGTATTTATCACACCCTGGAGCTTTGCACAAAGAATTTCACTTTATGTTGTACATGTATAACGATGCACGTGAGTCTAGTCCATTATGTACAGCATAGTCCTATAGGATGGAACATTTATACTATCCTTTCTCAAATTAGTACAATGTGTTTCATTACAAATCATTTAATCAGCAAAACAATTAATGCACTGACCATTTATGAGGACATGTGATGATGTAGAAGAGATGAATGAAGAGAAAACCAAGCTTACAGTATAAGATGCTGTTTGGAAAATTGTGAACACATGCTGTGAAGTCAATGCCAGCTCGGGTGAACACATTATGTCATCATAGCAGAAAGCAGAACATCGCAAATTGATGTTTATTAAATAGTTCATTGAAATTAATGGGCAGATGATATGATTTGTAATTAAATCATTTAATAAAATATGACATTATGTTTTATCACAAACAGTAATACAGTCGATTCCGGTTAATGGGACCACATCGGGACACAAACGTTTTGGTCCTAATAACCGGCTGGTCCTATTAAACGAACATGCCCTATGTTACAAGACGGGATGTGCTATGTAACATATTAAATGTTTA
>JAVSBV010174607.1:22500-27390 GCA_033117975.1 Parotocinclus spilosoma | reverse complement strand
ATTTGGTTAGCCAACCGCCATAAAACCTCAAGAAAGAAGAAGAAGAAGAACACCTCAGCCCGGTAGGTGGCGGTAGTGCACCTTGTATGCAAGCTGACAAAAAACATTACAAAGAAGAAGATGTGTTTCGGTTTTCTGCACCAGGACCCGGCATTTAGTAAGCATTATCTGTGAACATGATGGCTGAAAGCAGTTCAGGGGAATCTGTTCGGATACAGTTTAGTAATGAATTACTAAGGTAAGAACACTGTATAGCTCTCAGTAAATCGTGAACTTTTAGAAAGGGTAGAAACAGTTATTAGCATATATTATTAGCACTGAAAGCTTCCGCTGTTTACTCGTTACCTTAAACAGTAGCTAAAAGTCTTTTGACTTGTGTGCGCGTGTTTACAGAGTAGATAAAACCATGTAGAGTTTATACTGTGTGTTTATTAAAGTTGTTACCTGCAGCACGTGTGAGATTATGATTATGTGCAAGACTTGTCGTTGCTGCATTTGTTACAGTTGTGCGGATCAATAGAAACATTGATACACTGCTCGTAATAATATGGGGATATTTAAAAATGAAATATCTCATAATAAAATCCCCTATTTATGTGAGCAGTGCACTATCGATAACAACGTTGTTATTTTTATCGGATCGATACTTTAGTTTAAAACTTCGCTCCTCTGTTTGGTATTTTACATTTATTTAATCCTATATTACATGTCTATGCTAACACCTTCCACAGCTTACTGCGCACTGAACTCCCCCATGCAATACTTTTTAATATTTAAGCTTCATAGATCCGAAGGATCCAAAAGACCTAGGAAAGAATTTCGCAAAACATTGTATATGACAACAAAATACTTATTATAACAATCAATATTTTTTTAGAAACAATGCAACAGTAACAAAATAAAGTTTGCCTTAACAACAGGAAAATAAATATTTTTCTGAAAACAACCTAAATAAACAAAAAAAACAAACAATACCAGCGTTGGTATCAATATTATCGATATGTGGATCGATCCGCCCACCTCTAGCTTATGCAATCCATTAATCCATTTCTACAGGTTACTGTATGCATATGTATAAATACATTTAACACAGTTGTCTTCTTTCATAAGCTGTACAACCATATAATAAAATTGAAGACTCAATAACGTTCTGTTGGAAAAAAACAACATTCAAGATGAAATAATCTGAAATGTCCAGTGTTCACTTGGTTTATTGTTTAGTTTTCAATCAGTCTTTCATTCTCTTTTTTTAAACTTTTTTACTAGATTTTTTACTTTACCAGAAACGTGGAAAATACTGATCTAATGTAGACTTTAAGTAAAATAGTAAGCTTTCTCATTGTTTAGTGTAAAATGTCGGAAAGACTCCCCCTGTTGGAGCAAAACAGGTACTGTTGAAAATGCTCTTTCCACTAAATAATTTTTGGAGACAATATAATTAGAATGAGGTGCATGCTAATACAATAAATATGAATTATTAATGTGTACATGATTATTTATGGGATTTATTTTTTGTAAATTGCTTCAGGCTGGGTTCATCCAAGGAAAATGCTGTGAAAAGCCTGGAGGTGGTATCTGAGGATACTGCTCTATCACCAGAGGTACAATATGGAGGGCAAAGAGCAGAAGGCACACAGAGTGAGGACAGCTGTCCACTCAGCACTGGGGATTACACTCTGGATCAAGCTCTGGAGATCCACCTCTATATCTGTACTGCACTACTGAAGGTGAGAAAGCGTAACACTTGCAATAATATGTAGATTCATGGCCAGAAAGTGTTTTTCTGGTTAGGCTCAGTTTGTCAAACACCTTTTGTATCAATTGTGTTTGTGAAAAGTGCTGTATAAATATCTTTAAACATCTCAAATCTCTACAGTTTTATTGTAGTATGGAAGTGAAGGTATACAGTATATGATATGTATGTTTCATCAAATAATGTAACTGCACTAGATGTCATAAAGAGAATGCACATTATATCATAGTCCCATATTTGCATCATGATGCATCGTTACACCCTCTGACATTTACCAAAGAAAAAATTCATCACTTCAGACACTGGAATATTTAGTAGAATTAGCATAATGTGACTTGACATACAGTATCACCTCAAGCAGGTTTTGACATTCATCTCTGGTGTTTTGTAATTAGGTACAGACACTTAATGTGGATAATGCTAAATAATATGGTGCTTGCTGTAAAATGGTGTTGAATCTGGTCAAACTCACATTCTGTTAATTTCAGGGATTAAAGCTGACTGATTCAGAGCATGTCAGACGGGACATCCTGGATGAACTGTCACGTCAAACTGAGGTGCTTGAAAAAATCAACAGTTTTACACTGAAGAGAACCGCTGACATCTCAGCGGAAGAATGTAAGTAATAAACTAGTGTGGAAATGAACTACGGATCAGATGCCATAAATGTGTTAACATTACAAATCTGATGATCACATGGTTAATTGTGGAATTTTGGCTTTCTGAATTTGAGCTAATTATTTTTAATGAGCCATAAATGCTTTGAAATCAGTTACCTCTTATTTCAAATTTCACTGGTTTGACTTTGTTTATAACATTGTTTTCTCAGCGACAATAAAAATCTATTCTATTCTATTCTATTCTATTCTATTCTACCTCTTAGCCTAGTCTTAGACTATACTTCTTGATTTTGTAAGAACAACAAGAAGGATGTGCTATTGGGATAATGTGATCTGAGTGTTACGGATTTGGCACAAAACATGACTAATGAACTTTCAGTTCACAGCTGAATACAACTGACATCAAAACACCAACTTTTAATTTGACTGTTTCTGGGATTAGAACATATAAACATACAGTATGAGTATGAGTTTCTGTGACAATTGTAATACTTTTGCAGATCATACCATACTTATTTACAATGCTTTTACATTTATTTACCAGACATTCAATCAACAGAGCAAAATCTTAACTGAGCTGCCTCTGTTTCAGTCCCTTAAAGCAGCCCTAGCTGAATCTTAGAAAAGACTTAATAATTAAAAGTAGATGTATTATATAACAGTATGTCATACTACTAGCTAATTTCCTTTAGTTACTAGAAAGGTTAAAATGTATTTAGGCTGCCTTTCTTTTTAATATGACACATTATAGTAAAACATTTGTGTTATTAATGTGTGACTTGTTTTTTTCTGTAGTGTATTTTGGGACACCAAAGCTGAAGAATGTTCAGATGTTATGGGAAGACTGCTGTGGAAGTGACCTAGCATTCTGTTGCACCACTGATGTATTTCTTAGAACATTACGCAAGCGCTTTATTCACAAAGTGAAAGCCAAGTTGCCTGGCCAGGCTGACACAGGTTAAACAAATCTGTTCTCTTGCTTTTCATGCCACAGAATTGTTTTATTTGTATAAAAAACAATGTTAAAACCAAGCAGCCAAACCGATCTGATACAGTTTCTTCACTTCTGTTTTGTTTTATACCATAACAGTCTAAGTCTAATACAGCTGTGCTTAATCCAACAGTCTTTGCACAGTTGCTGCAGCAGGTTCAGTCCAGCTGCATGATGGTGCCACTGGTAGTAAATACAACAGACCGAGTAACTGTGTTTCAGTTACGTGTCTACCTCAATCGCTGGAAGCTCACAGACTTTGGAGATCACATCTATCGCCTCTCCAAAGAAGGTAATCCACAGAGTTCTAGTATAGTAATGCTTTGCATATCAACTGCTTACACTGATTTGCTCCTCAGTGATGCAGCAGTTCATCTTATTGTCAAGATTTGTGAGTCTAAACCCAGACAATGCTGTAGCTACACCGTATCATAGTACCTAATGGCCAGTCTCTCGTTCCAGAAATACTATTAATAATTAATTCAAAACATTGTATTGAAAATATTAGTTAAGAAAAAATAATAGTATATAACTACTGAACTTCATTTCAGCACAATAACTGCAGCAGCACTGTGGTAGCCTAGCGGTTAAGGTACTGGACTCTGGACCTGATGGTACTGGACTCTGGACCTGATGGTACTGGACTCTGGACCTGATGGTCCAGGGTTCAATTCACACCTCTGCCAAGCTGCTACAGTTGAGTCCTTTAGCAAGGCCCTTAACCCACGATTGCTTGAATTGTAAGACTGTATGAATTATAAGTCGCTCTGGATAAGGGCATCTGCTAAATGCTGTATATGTAAGTGATATCAAAAGAATGAAAAAACAGCACTTACTGCAGATTTCTGTTTGAATAATTTGTGTTACTGCTTGTTTAAACACCTAAAATGTTTTCTGTGAATATTTCTTGTGTAAATTGTATTTTATTACTCAGTTGTTATGCATTACCATACCTATGGAACTAGATACAAAAGGACAGATATTTTACAGATAGTCCTTATGTTGAGGTTCAAATCAGATTCTACAATTTATCAGAGGAAACAGCCCACTAGTAACTAATGTGAGGGTCAGCCTGCTAACATATTCATGTGAATTAGAAAATTTAATGAGCCAATATAAATGTGTCGATGGACTGCATTTGGCACTAGGGCCAGACTTTTTGGACACCTCTGATCTAGGTTATTGTATTAATGAAAAAACACTGCAAATCTACATGACTTGTCTGTACAGAAGATTTTGATGATTGGCATTGGCATTGGCATAGATGTGTGCAGAAGAAAGTATTATTTGAAAATATTCTTTGTTTTAAGTTTATTATCCACCCTCTTAGAATGAAATGACATGGCAGTTTGTTTCATCACATATTAAATACTGTGCAGAATTAATCATATAATATATTAAGCTAAGCTTGAAGTATTAAAAAATGATTTTCATAGATTATGAAACTGATGAAGGTGGATAGCAGTCTAGTGAATTTAAACCGCAATACTTTTCATCCATGGTTTATGGGCCAAAAGCTTATAGGA
>JAVSBV010174607.1:0-17500 GCA_033117975.1 Parotocinclus spilosoma | reverse complement strand
GTGTTTGCTGTTTATATATATAGAGTCCATACTTCGCAGATTTTTGTTTATCATGGGTGATCCTAAAACAAGGGAACACTGTGGCACTATTTTGGAGCTCAGGTTTCCTCTCACATTCCAAAGATGTATTAAATCAAGTGCCTGTGATGGTCTAGCACTCTAGGACTAGGATTAGTTCGCCTTTGCACCATGTGTTATTATTTGGGCCCTGGCTCATTGTGACCTTGAACTACATTGAGGGAAAGTAACATTGTAGCATACATTACCATGGAACCAGGGGGCGATATTGGTAGTGCACCTCTCATATCCAGCTCTTCGTGGCATCTGTTCTTCCTTAAACCAGCGCATGATGGACTCACGGGAAGTTGGCCTTGGCGGCCGAATCCAAACAGGGCTAATAGAAGGAATGAAGAAAAAGAAGAAGGTTTTAATTATTATTTTATTTGATTATTTTATTGGGATAACTTATTTGTAGGTGTATGATTTGATTGTCAGATTGTCAGAATATTATTCAGATTATCTCTATGTTTCTGGAAATTATATAAGAGTTGTGCATATAGAGTTAAAATACAGAATTTAATTGTAGACATAATGTTGAAGAAAATGTAACTTTTATAAATGTAAATTCTTATACCATCTAATTGTCAATGCCTTCTTTAGTTTACTATGATGAACAACAAACGTTTTGAACGTTATGTCTTGATAATATTTGAACCACAAATGATATTGCGAATATCCTAAACTTTTAAGACAATTCTGGTCTCCTTCGATATATATTCTTTACATGACTACTTTCTAATAAAAAAAATGGAGGCTTTTAAGATGGTGGCCACGTTGTGGCCTTGTTGGGATATACAGATATGTCATTTTCCTTTTTGTTTCAGAAACGAAAGGGTGTCCTGAGGCTTTTGACTCGCCCCGTATTATGATATTTAGTATTACTCAGGATTCATTAACAATACAACAAGTAAGCAATAGTCCAATAACACAGTCCAACCAACTTGCTAGGATCTGAATATATTGGGTAATCGGTATAATATCAGCCACATATTTTTGGATATACCCTCCTGTTGTTGACTGTGTTACTGGGTTGCTGTATCTCCGGTTCTGTCTGCGCCGGCACTGGACAGGGGCAGCTGCACTAACAACTGGAGCTGGTGGTTGACAAGCCTCAGTTGGAGGAGTCGCTGAATGCTCAATGACGGCACTTTGACGCCAATTTTGACCTGAGCCATTTAAATAGGTCTTCTGGAACAGTCCACTGAGACCAGCCACAAGGCCTTTCTCGATGGCCCGCAGAGACTGGCGCTTGTACTCATCTCTGGCACGGCGAGCCTTACACTTCATCTCCTCATCAGCTGCCTTGGAGCGTCGCACTGAGAAGCACAAAGAGATTTGAATAGAAATCAGCTGCTTTAATGAGGCCAGGCCATTTTGCAAAATTTACTTCCACTTTACTACACACTCACATTGCTCCTGCCATTCCTTATCATCTCTTTCACTTCTCTTCTCCTCCTGTTTTAAAGTGATGAAAAGTTCCTTTGCACGTCTCTCCTCTGTTTGTCGGATTTCCTCCTCACCCCTCTGTCTTTCTTCTTGCTCATATTTCTGGGAAATGAAATCAAATGATTTAATCTTTCTCACCTCTAGCCACAACCCAGATTCAGTCACAGTAGCAAAGGTGGATGAAATTCTGCTCTCATTTTCAGTTTCATTAGAAACAGGACGATGCTGATTAACATTGTGATTGATGGCATTAGTACTGACATACTGCTTTTAACCCTATGCATCAAAGATCAGATCTCCAACTGTTGGCTTTGTCCTTCAGAGATCACTATCATCATTGTGCCTGGTTGCCATGTTTTAAATAATTTACACTGGTCATGAAACACAGGAATTAGCGCTAATTACACTCAATCACCACTATCACCAGTTTGTAATGAAATATTTGAGAAAAGGAGAACAGATTCTACCACTAAGTAATTTTACTATCATAATCTGTAATATTAAACTAACTGGACTGGGTAAAGAAGAAGTCATGCTTTACTTGACTTTATTTTGTTGACTGAGGTTTAATCTGTGCAAGAGCCGCAAAGCATAGTTAATTGGTCATTAATATAGACCCACCTTCAGCTCTTCACATATACGATCCTCTTCTTCCTCCTCTTGCTTGGCTGCTCTTCTGTCGTCTGCCTCCTCCCTCCATTTCCCTGCGATGAAACGTGCCTTCTGTTTCGCCATTGCATCCCGAAACTTCTTTTCAATCTCTGCTTCCTTCACACGCCTCAGAAAATTCAGCAGGGGATGATTGACACACTATACTTCTATCTTTATCAATAACCTCTGCATCATCTCACTTTCACTTATTCTCACTCTTGCTCTTCCTTTCCTTCGAACTTACAGCTGTCAGCCTTAACACTTTTCCCCAATCGCTCAAATACTTGCTCAATTACTACAATTCTTGCTTGACTTACTTTTCAATCTCACTCTATCTCATTACATCACCCTAATCTTTTGCCTCCTTTCTTGATCCATATTTTGTGCTCTCCTTCTTTCCCATCATGCTACTCTGCCTTGCTTTCCCATCATGCTTTAATGCCTTGGGGCTCGCTTACCAGAGCTCTTGTGCCTCTCTTTGGGCCTGTTTCTTGGCTCTTTTTTCCATTAGCTCCTCCACTATTTTATCGTAGGGCTTGTCTCCGGGGGCCTCCCCCAGTATCCACACCCATACTTCACCCTCTGAGTCCAGCAGCCATTGGATGCCCCTACGGTCACCTTGCAGAAGAAAGCAAATATAAAATAACACAAACACAGTGAAATACATGGCATGGCATTAATTTATTTTCCTATCCGCTTAATTCTAGTCAGGGTTGTTGGGAAGCCAGTTCCTAGCCGGTGCAACGGGATGCAAGGAACAACCTTAAACAGAGTATAATGTCCAGCAATGGGCACAAACACTCATACATGCAATTATACACTAAGGGTCACTCAGCCTAACATAACTGGCTTTGGACTGTGGGAAGAAACTGGAGTAAACCCAGAAAACTTCAGGTCTGGCTGAGGTTGGGCAAAGGTTCACCTACACCTGGCCATTGGAGCAGCACCCCAATTTGGATTTAAATCCCAAACATACACTTGGTACATGAAATGTACACAGTAGCGCAGTGGGTTCAAAAAGTAAACTCAAGAGATCACTGGTTAGAATGCTTGCTTGTATATTTGTGAATACGTATTCATACTGCAGCATTATTATGGTTCAAAGCACAATGCAAAGCTCTGGAACAACTTTATGAAGACCAAAGAAGATGGAATGCTGACTGTCATTGAATTTCCTCCACAGTCACCTGACTTAAACCAAATCAAAAATTTATGGGGGCACATGAATAGAGAGAGCCAAGCATTCAGTAATATCAAATACTTTATTTTGTCATGCTAGGATGAAAAGGATGATCATTTTTTGTAAAAAAGTCAAAAAGTGTTACTTGCAAAATGTTTTTTCTCTAATTTTCATGTTGATTATATAGTTTGTAATAAAATGCAATTAAGAACAATGCAACACAAAAGCATTTCATTATAGGTCTCAGACTTTTGGCCCCCTCATGGTAGCATGTGCTTTTTGCTTAAAAATGTTATTGTGCAGTATTTATTTGAATGTTCCAATTAATAACGCTTAATTATGTACCCAAAATCAATGCTAATTTTACCATATAAAAGACAAAGGTTTTAGTATCACCCCAGTGTCAGTGAATGTCTCACAGCTGATATATTATTGTATGATATGCTCCATTTTGGGAAAAATCTTAATCAATATTCAGTGAAGGACAGCAGTAACCCTGGAGACTTCTTTAAAGTGGACTCACTCCTCTTGCGGATGGTTGAACTGGGGTCTCTGCACTCTCTCTCGTTCCAGCGTCGCACCTGTTCCTCGCGAATTTTATAAAAGAGAATCTGCTTCTGCTCCTCGTTCAGCTCACCGAGCAGATCTGGCTCGATGTACATATCTTGCAGGATCTGCTGCATCATCTTTACTGCTTGCTAACAATCACAGTCCTTCTTCAAGGGCTTCAGCTGCCTGATTCCAGAGTCTAGTTCTCTTACTACTTAGAAGTATCTTTGACTGAGGAATATAGCTGGTCTTCAGATTCCAAGAATGACCCAGAGTATGCTCTGTGAAATACAGAGCAAAACATACATGCCACCTAAATGCTGCATTCTTACCAGTTGCTACTCTCTCAATTGGTCTGGTTGTGGTTTTGCTATGTTCATAAGCCTCTGTAGAGGTTTTAATTTCGCCCCTCCTCTTGCTATTTCCTCTCATGTACTCTTTCTGTCTCCTGCAGTAACCTTACAAACAGGTGTTTCTGACGCCAGGGTCTGCGTGTGACAGACCTAAATAAGACACTTTTTATGTTTGAAATATTTCCGTGCAATGTGAAACCATTTTGGTTGTATAATGATGCAAATCCATTTGCTTTATTCTGTCACAAAGAGCAGGAGTCTATGCAAATGTTTGTGTGTTACCTGACCCAGCCCTTTCTCTCCTCGTCTCCACAGTGGAACTTTATCTCGGCTTCTCATGTTGCGCCAGCCCTGTAGCAGATGGTGTTAACCCTCTTCTCCTTGCTCTGCTCTCCAGGTAGCCCTCAAACCTTGTGGACACTGGTCTCTCACATCTCATTAAAGTGTAATGCTCCCAAGGATGCATGCTACTAACTGCACTTAAATTGTACTCTTTAATGCCTAGTATTAATATGCATGTACTTACAGAATTCCATGTGATTAGTCCTGATAAATGTATCATTTCGGTGTGACTTTGCTGCTCTGCAGCACACAGTTTTTCCAGCAAGCCTTGCTATATCCATAGAACTCAAGATCTGCTAATAGTGTTCTGGCCCAGTATCTTAGAGAATCTGCTGCATCATTCTGACAGCTGGGATAATGGACACAGTAGTCCTTCTCCTAGTGCATCAACTCCCAATTCATGACATTTTCTTATATAGAGCCTTCTCTGCCTGAGAGGCTAATGACATATGGCTACCTTTATGTGATAGTTGTATTGTCCTGTTACTCACTTGCAAAATAATTTTAGTGAGTTATTTTGGTGTCTTCCTAACATTTATGTTAGCGTTTGCAGCTGTATTGTTTGCTACACATTGTTTAGCCAAAGCTAGTGCTTACAGTGCATAGAAATGCTTCAGTTGTTTTGAATAGTGCTGTGAATAGTGTTCTAAAGAGTGCAGAGGTGAAAATCAGTACAAAAGACTACAGTTGTGCTGCACTATTCAGATGTTCCTCATGCTGGATTTGTGGACATCATGAACCATATATGAATTATTTCCAATAGAACAATTCCTACCTCATATGAATGTTTGTGTGTGGTTTGTGTGTGTGTGTGTGTGTGTTAAGCTGTGATCAGTTGTCCTAAAACAATGCAGTATAAAGCTTCTGAGCTATCTTTTGGGGAATTTATACAATAACATGCATATGCGTTTCTGAACGGAAAGTAAATGCCGTTTGGTAATTACAAAATATTTGGGAATGGGCCAGAAAAATTAATTGATCTGAGAGCAACACTACTTCTGCATGCTAGCAAAAAAGTCAATCAATAAGGTCTGACCATGCAGGTTAATTGTGGACTATGCACATATTTCATTACACACATTACTCTGAAGAACAAACCCTGTCCAAACAATGCTTATTGAGTATAATTATGGAAGTTGTGAGGATCCATTTCTGCTTTGAGCTGTTATATAGAATATTTTAACAGATTTACATCAGTGGTCTTTATGCAGAGAGCTGCGGTAGCTACAGGTTTTCTTTCCAGCCAAGGAGGAGCTTCACCTGATTTTACTTGCTTACCTCAGTCTGAACCCATTCTTCAAATAAATGTTAGCTCTGTCTGTATTTTGCTAAAAGTCTGCAGCCTCTACATTCTTATACAGAAGGCCAGCGAAATACGATTTTAAACATACATCATCTGAAAGGACTCTTTCCTCGAGCATGTTGGTGTAAGTAGCAACAAGATATTAAAATATTTATTTCATAAATTTCCATAAAAACACATTCTGATGGAAGCTGTAGATACAAAACTTGTATCACAATCATTCACAATGATTCCGGTAGTAAGTGGAGGTAGCATGTGTGTCAGAGTGCCGGTGGCATACAGAGACACTACCACAGGTCAGCACAGGCTCTCTGCACAGGCAAAGAAGGCAACTCTGTGAACTACAATGCCCAGAAGGTCTGGGATGGTCACATTGTGATCAGCATTATTGTGTCTTTTTACATAAAATGCTGCCAGTAAATGGTTTGAGTGATCAAATGGCTGTGAAAAAGAAATTCAAAAGGGAAAAGAAAGAGTGATATTTTGATCTGTAAGCAGATATTTTAAGTACAACTTAAGTTTGATGAAGTGAGTGACTAAGTTGAGTGACTAAGTTAGAGAACAATTGTAAGAGTAGGGGAAAACAAGTGGTTAGAGAAAGTGATATGTACTCATTGACAAAAAAAGAACACTGCATGTAGTTATGAATCAGGGTGATATGTAAAGGATTAAGTGTGATGTGATTAGACACTGAGTCTTGCCTGTTAGACTGTTAAACATGCTTCTATGATACACTCAAAAACAATTTGCCCAGCTGACAGAATTTGAGAGGGGGCACATCATTGATCTGTAAGAATCAGGATGGTCATTTCAACTGCTTACCATCTGTCCTGACCTAGCTGTTAGGAGTTGTTGAGAACAGTGGTTCTGTAAGGGCATGCACACAAGACAAACATGCTACAGATGGCCCAGACAGACCACAAGAGGATCATTTTACCATCAATAAGCATGAGCAGCTTCCACATTTTGCTGTCCATTTTCCAGGCACAGTTTTCACAACATACCCCTGTCTCTGCCTGGACCATTTCCGGGAGCTTCGTCTTAGCGATAAATCCAGGTTCTGTTTAGTATACACCGTGTTTGAGTATGGAGGCCTCATTGTAAGCACTTCACTCTTACCTTTGTTGTGGAGAGAGACACTGTCCCAACTGATGTTGTGTTGGATTAGGTTATACAGTGAAGGCCAAAAAAATTATTTTGTGAATGTGGAAGTTTGGATTTCACAGTTTACTATATCATTTTTTATGGTGGTAATTTATATTAATACTAGATTGTGAAAAGTGATCAAATGAATTGCAATGAATTGCCATTAAAATTACCTTATCACAAAATTTATGAAACTACATTCCAACCACTGCATGCCAGCCCTACAAAACAGTCATGATCTCATTTGCACATGATAAAAGGTGTATGAGGACTAGACAGCTGGTATCACTCTGTCGTGCTAAATAGAAGAACAGACTGTTTGTGTGCACACATGCAGTCATCACTGCATTGCATCAAAAGGGTTTCACAGGCAAGGACATTGCTGCTTGTAAGATAGCACCCTGATCCACCAATCATCAAGAACTTCAAGGTGATTGGTTCAATTGCAGTAAAGAAGGCTTTAGGTTACCCAGAAAAGTCAAGCAAGCATCAGACCATGGAGGATGCAGCTATGAGATTGGGTCACCACCAGTGCAGATGAATGGCAGAGGGCAGCTGTGAGTGGAGGTGTAAAGGCTTTTGGGGGATGAGTTGATGTCAAAAAGGTCAACAAAGATGCCACTTTTCTTCAAGAAAAACATCAAGGACAGATTGACATTCTGCATAAAGTATAGGGATTGGACTGCAGGAAACTAGGGTAAATTTATTTTCTCTAATGCAGCCCACTGTTTAAGATATCTGGAAAAATTATTGTCTGGAGTCCCATGCCATGCCAACATTTGTGGTGTTGCTTCTCATCCATGGTAGTGGGTGTTTTGCCCAAAACACTGCCATGCATAAGGAATGATATCAAAACATCCTCCAATAGCAACAGGCAAAAGTCTTAACCAAGTTTCTTAGTGAACAAAACATTGAACATTTGGGGCCATCCATGGCCAAGAAACTCACCAGATCTCATTCCCAAAGAGAACCGCTTTCAACCATAAAAAGTGTGGACAAAAAAAAAACAGCACTGATTAGGCAAGAATCAGTCAAGATTTTGCTCAGAAGTTGATATCCAGAATCAGGAGCGTAGCAGCACATTCTGGGCCCTGTACACTATTAATATCAGTTGGACCCTAACGATGCCAGTACACAAGGAACTTGAGCAAAAATAAAGGAGTATTTATTTAAAATTAAAAAACATCCGATGGATCCCGGAGGCAAAAATAGTAGGAACCAGAGAGCACAGACTACCATGGACTAGTATGAACAGGGTATTTATTACAAAAAGAGGTAGAAAACCAAATACTAATTTTAGCGGCGTTGAGTCCAAGAAGTTGGTAAGGAGACAGAAGCAAAAACACAGCAACAAAAGGAAATGGCCGTGATGGTGTGTGTATCTGCTTCCCAGGTAGCAAGTCTGTAACAGGTAATCCAAGTCACAGGAATACGCGAAGAGCGGGACTGGAGACTCCAGAGTCTGTAGAAGCAGGAGAGGAGTTAGCACAGAACACGTAACACGGCCACAAAGCGGCACCAAATAAAGAATACGACGCTCGGGACTAGCGAGAGCTAACGACATTCACCACCTGTATTGATGCATTTGGCCTACTTGTGCTCAAATACCTAAAACATTAGGCTACATCTGGTTTGTGTACTAACGTTTTGATCCATGACAAATTTTCATTTTAAAACATTTACTCTTGAACAGGAGAACTGTACACTCAGAATCAAATCAAATAAGCTGCATTACTTTTGTAATGAGAAGGTACAGTAGAAGTACCGATAGTACAAAATGTCAAGTGTCAAATTGTTCTTTAGCTTGCAGAAAAATAAATAAAGCCGCATTGAACCAAAAGGCTAACTTACTTTAATCTTAAGGTAAACAAACCACATTTAGGCAGTAATTCCAACAGTCAACAGCGCTCTCTCTCTCTCTCTCTCTCTCTCCCCCTCCCTCTCTCTCTCTCTCTCTCTCCCTCTCTCTCTCTCTCTCTCTCTCTCCCCCTCCCCCCTGTAAGGGGGAGTCGGAGGGGAAAGCTCGCCCTTGAATACTTGAACAACAATTTCACCTTGTCTTTGCTCATCTCTAACCTCAGGCTCATCTTCAGAAGAGCCACCAGGACTGGCCACTGCTGCTCCTGCTGCTGTGTCAGCCCCACTGTTTGTTTCTGAAGCTGGTTAATGTTGACAACTAACGTTAGCTCATAATTGTCTTTATACTTACAGCCGCAAGCAGCATGGTTGGCAACTAGCTAAGCTAACGACTTCACGGGAGCATACAAACATCAGCAGCACCTGTCTGGAGTGGACTATGTTAACTTTAATTGAACTTTGCATAACAAGCAAACTCGGTTCACCTTTGGGAAAGAAAGCTGCCAACAGCTGCCTCCCCTCATTCTGCATTCTTTCTTTTTCCTTCCTTTCTTTTGATAAACCTGATTTCTTGCTTTTTCATGATGTCTAGCCCCCAGGTCATTCAATCTGGTCTCTCTGACGTTACACTTGTCATGTCTAATATGTTGAGAGGATTGTGACTAAAGTTCATTCCCTCAGTTAATGTTATCAATAGATTTGAAATAGGATTTTCATGGGCCCCTCTCCCTACTCGGGCCGTGGGTAGTCATGTCCACTTTTCCCCCACTACCACGCCCATGTCGAGAATACCAATGTGAATTGCAGAAGTCTTAAAAAAGTATGTTTGTTTGGTAGATTTAATATGTCGCTATCGGCATCAGTGGCCTTTTTAGCAACACACACAAGGTTATGTCTAAATACAATGTTACATCAGGATTAGTTTTGACTAAAGTACTTTTGACTCTGGTTGTATTTTTCAAATTTAAAGAAGCTAAAAAAGTATGGAATTGTACTTCATTATACCACACAAACATCTGATAAAAGGTTGTGAAAACCACAATTTGTGCCATTCTTCAAACTTTAAACCACAGTTTTACAGGTCCAGATGCAACATCTTTGGGCAAATGTTGCTTGCCTCCAATATCATCTGTATCTCATCTTGTATCCAGGCAAGAGAGCCTAACAGGGTATTAAGAGCCTATTTTCAATTGTACAGTTTCCCCCAATAAGTGTATCCTTTCACTCTAATATTAATCACTTACACATATTATCATTTCTTTCGAACATAGAGTATAAAGTTTCCAACAATTCACTCTAGGTTAGCTTTGTCCATAAATGTATCAAGTTTAGGTCGAACAAGGAAGTGGTCAAATAAAAACAAAAGGAAAGGAAAGCAAATAAAATAATTTTAAAAATATTCATGTTCAAATATTCCAAAATATTTAAAAAGTTTAAACATTAGCCTTAGTTTGATAAGTAAAGTTCTATTTGGGTTTGAGCTCTTTTTCATGTAATTTTGAAAAATGTTCCTTCTGCTTTTACATCTTGCCATTCTAGGGGTGTTCATTTTAGCATTAATGCATATCGACCAGTAGTACAAAGATAATGTGCCTGCCTAGTAGAGCCCAAAATTAAATCTTAATTAATAGTTAAATAAACACCTATTCCTTCTCTCATTTAAACACTGGTTTCGTCTCTAGTGCTCCCGTAGTGTGACACCAGTGTAACATTTGACTAATTATTTTATGACATAAATACATATAAATAAATGCTGGGAACATTTGGGGAAAAAACCAATAGCACCAGAAAAGGTATTAACTTTTAAGGACCAACTGATTTAGGAACTCAACCAATACACTTAAAACGCTGACTTTTTAAAATGATTTAACTTTACTTCCGATGTCATCAGGGAGATGGACTTTTTGTGGTGTACTTTGCATAATTTCCAAAGCCAACTGCAAAAGAAACACTAATTATCCCACTGATGTAATAATTATGTCTAACAGTCAGACTCATTATCAAATGTAATTAATCTACAACAAAAACCTGTCAAGCTTTCCAACGGTTACATTGTTTACAATAACAGGGTTAATTCATGGTGGGTGAATTTGAAAGGAGATTAAAACTAATTAACTAATTTAGCCTTCCCCACTGTGGAGCAGAGATTTCATTTTGACATGCCCTAACACTCTTATCATACTCATGCCACTTTGACCTGCTTAGACTATTAAAACCTAAACTCCATTTATGGCATAGATAATGAAAATCCCTGTACTGAGGGCCTTGGTTGAAGCTGAGGGTAATAAATTAGGTTGATGTCCACTGGAAGCCTGGAAGCTGACATGTTGACAAATAGGCAAGAGGCTTGACTTGTATGCATCCTTAAATTCTAGTATGAAGCTATCTTAAAGTGTAAAGCAAATCCCTCCAGTCTTTAGACCCCAATATCTAAAGCTACATTGAAATATATTCAAAAGTTGTAATTAATAGTCCAGGAAAATTATTTGCATATTTGCCTGCCTTCTCTAGCTATAGGTTCTATGAATTGCTATATGTCATTATTACATTCTGCTCTTTTCTTTAATGGTCCTGTGCAAGTGCAATGAGGCCACACTAATTGTATTGCTTACTGCTAAAGACAGTTCTCACTGTTTAAAAGTTAAACAGTCTTTATTCGGACTTGGGCTAAAAAAGACATCTATACAGACCACCTTACACCAAACGATTGAGTTGACGCAAGTGCGACCCACCACTAGCAAGACTCTGCAACTGTATATATGTCTGCAACAGTGAAATTACTCAAGAGTTTAAAATCAAAATTCTGCCTAAAGCCAACTCCACTGATTGAGATAAGAGCATTGAGCCCACATTTATGCATTGCTTACTACCGAAGGCCGCTCTTTAAAAGTTAGGATAAAGCTATCTGTTTGGAGAACGCCTTTAAGGCTTGGTTAAATGAAGAGGAGAATTAATTAGATTAAAACTTTGCTCAGAGCCATTGTTCAGAGTTAGGCTTTAAGCCAAGATTGGAAGTGTATGCAGATCTCAGTGCAAAAACATGACTTTTATAATTGAGTCCATCCAGATGCAGGACTATCCAGAGGGAAGAGATGCAGGAATTACAGCATTGGTATCTAGAATAAACAGATAAAAAAAAACAGATAGACTTGGATAAAGAACATTAAGTTATCTCATACAACTAAGAAATTTGTAAGTATAAATTATGCAAATAAAGAATGGTGGCAAATCCAAAAAAGGTAAGCATATAGTGTATTTGTATAGTGTTGCACTGGCTTAATACCCTCAAAAGCAGTTCTGTACTATTCTAATGCTAACCATACACTTTTAAAAAACGAATGTTTGACACCCTCACTCATAAGAAAACGTTTTTAGTCACAGACTATGATTTTGCGAAAACTAGGTATCTTGCATGGTCACTATTTGCAAGACTGCAACTTGATTCCATGTTTAATCCTTTGTCCCCATTCAGCGGTGACCACCTGTAACACACATTTTTGTGTTGCACCATTGGTTCTTGATATGATTTTTTTTTTTGTTTTTTAATATATATAATATATTGTGGGGTCAAGCTAACCTTTGGTTTGTTTTATGTGTGTGTTTAAATGCAATACAATTGCTTTTATTTTGTGTAGAATAAATGTAATAAAGACTATCATTCATGCAAAATGTTTTATCTTGTCTTATCTTGTTGTATAAAAAATAACACTGCATAATAGGACAAAGTAGTGAAAAACAAAACTTTGAGGTGCATGACAAATGCAACAGCATAGTCTTAAGAACGAGTAAATAAACACCACATTTCACTGAGTGCAGGCCGAAATACACTATGCACACGACAAGCAGTCCGGTGCCAGGATCCATGGTGGTTTTTATTTAGACCCAAGTATGCGGGATAAGCATATCCCACGTCGTATAATAAGAATGGGGAAATAATATAGAACAACTAAAAGGGGATAAAGAGCAGAGCGTCAGACTCCTAACATATTGAAACCGAAAGGATAAAGGGGCACGCCGAGGTTGCGTCCCAAGTGGGAGCAACGTGCGACCTAGTTGCGAGAGGACGCCAAAGCGTCAGTCGGGGCAAACATGCATAAAACACGGTTGGGACGTCTCTTAAAAGGCGAGGCATGGAGGTAGTCCAAACGCCAGGGAGCGAAAGTGAGCTTGAATGTGCGTGCAATACTAAAAAGCCAAAACCGGGATACATCTTATAGAGTTCGAGTTTACCTGTGGCTACTCTAGTTGGGGCACACCTCGAGCCAGCCACCGACTAGAGTTCGACTCAATAGAGCGCAAGAGCGCCGGACAGTGTACTTCTGACACAGAATCGGGTTGCTGCTGTAAAGAGTGGAAAAGGACGCCGCAGAGCCAGAGGGCGAGCTCTAACGTACACGCCGTGCGAGGGGGCAAAGAAATCGCGGAAGTGACTAAAGTGCAAAAAGGCGAGCATATAAGCTCAGGGCACGCTTATAGCACGAGTGTGAATAACACACGAAAGGCGTGAAGTGCCAGAACTCGATAATAAAACCAAATACGCGAGGAGCGCGAATGAGAATAAATCGCGAGGAGCGCCGAAGCGCGAGAGTGTGAGCGTGAGCTCTAAAACGAAAAAGACAGAGCCGGGAGTGTCCTATTCAGGACGAACACCCGGCTGGAGTGAGGCTAGGTAGGTGCCGACAACCGAGGAGCCCGAGCTCTGACCGTGTGAGGAGCGCATGAGTACGGGATGGGGAAAACCCTCAAAGTGCCCCTAACAAACTAAGTACCCGCCCATACCAGTCCATCGGCCCTAATGAACCCCCGGACTTTACCACTATCTTTAGGGAACGCGGAAGGGCGCCGGTGGTCAGACGCGCAACCCGACCGCCGAAGGAACCCCGTTGAAATGATGATGCCCTGACCCCGAACAGCACCAAAAACCACGCCTTTATAGGACGCGAAGCAGCTGTTCGGGATCTGGACATAATTAAGATAGTGGATATAAAGTCGTCCCACCGATGGCTCTGTAAACGCGACCGGCGAGGACGCCTGAACGTACCGGGGGAAGGTAGGAACCCTAACAGAAGCAGTTCTTCCCTGGAAGTGAAGTGATTTTTATGGAAGTCAACACAGGTCATTCACAGCTTATTTCTGGGAGAACAGGGCATGAACATATGTACCACAGTGGAGCACTTGGCTCACATCTGGGTAAAATGTTGCCCGAATACAGTGGGCAAAAAGGCATAAAGGTTGAACCTAGTTTCTGCCTATATATGAATGATGCTAGGTGTCCAGCTCTTCGAAAACCTCAGGAAACTTTCAAAAAAGGACTGTGTGTAAGCTGTGGCTCAAGATGGTGGAGGTTTTATTATTTTCAGCTGTTTTTTTTCAAATTGGGTCCTTGAACAAAATCTTCACATTGAGCTGCTGGGCTAGAGTTGGGATTATTTTTAGGGTCATTCCTATTCCAGCATTGCAATATGACAATTCTCACATTTACAAGGCTGCAGGTGTGACTGACTGGCATAATACACACTCAGGAGCAGCCACACTTGCATCCCTGTACTCGTGAGAATTGTCATCTTGCAATTCAGGGATAGGAATGACCCTAAACCCAATCCCAATCCAAACGCTAACCCCAGCAGTGGCAAGATAAACACTGAGAAGCAGTCACACATCAAGTTCATCAACACCATCCCCACCATGCCCAAGCCACACCAGGGGGCAGTAACCCCTAAGTAACTTCTTCCATCGAGGGGACAACATGCTGCTAAGGACTTTGTAGCTGAGTATCCAAGATCCTAAAGTTGGTTACTGTATTTTAATATTTTATTTATGTGTTAACTATTACTGCTAACTTATTTGACTATATACATTTTACTCTTACTTTTAACATCCAAGCAAGAAAAAGTAACATTTTGTTTTTAAGTCCTCCCAAGGTTAACTCACCCATTGCTTAAATTGTAAGACTGTATCAGTTGTAAGTACTCTGGACAATAGTGTCTGTAAATTACATAAATAGACTGGCCCATTTATTAATTTTTTGTTGAAAAGTGGAGATGGTATATAATACACTGTCTGCTTCCTCCTTTTCTTGCCAATTTACCTTGACTAGGGTGATAATGCTCTGCTATTCTTACAGAGTTAGAAACCACTGTCTATGGTTCTGTAGTAACATATTAATTAAATGAAATTTCAGACATTAGGCAATAAACATTTTTCAAAAAAAGTCCTTTATTGTGTAACTCCAAAGAATTTGACATGCATTTTGTTTTGCATACATACCATGTAACATATGTAGAATATTTCCCCCTTTTATTATTCCCATGTAAACATGACAAGTAATTAATCAGATTAGCGTTCCAAAACCATAATCGTTATATGTTTTCATTTGCAGTTGTATACATTGTTTTTTCTTTAAGCCATCAGTTGATTAAATATACACTTTTCCTTTGATGTCTTCAGTGATACCACTGATCTGAAAAGAGAAAATGTGCTGTTAATAAATAACAAATACAATAAATCCTTAAAATGCAATTTTTTGATGCGTTTGAGACCTACTATAGTAATTGGGATGATTATTATTATAACTTTTTAAATAGCAGTATAACTAATAATGTTACTTAAAATGTTACCTTTGGTTCTGGTAAAACAGCTTGCGCAAATCACCCTTCCCTTGTGCACCCACAGAGGGTCACCTGCCTCCAGATTGCCCAGAGAACGGTAGCATGCCTCACACTGAAGAAATAGGGGAATTCATACAGAGTTACCCTACCATTTATGTTTTGTATGTGTACATTTTGATGAGGTTGTGTTTGTGACTCCCCAAAACAGTGGTTGTTGTTAAACAGTGAGAGTGATATGTACATTATGTCCTGTACATTATGAACTAAGGCCTAAATGACTTGTTTGCCCAGCACATTCCACAGATTTTCAATCAGATTGAGATCTGGAGAATCTGGTGTCCAAGTCAACCTGAAATAATAGCAGAGAAATTCTTGCAGCATGGCAAGGCCTTGCTCCTCCTGAGAATGGTCACTCCTCTTAGGGAATACTGTTAGAAGGTGTGTGCTTAAACTTCAAAAATGTTTAAATAGGTGGTACGTATCAAAGTAACATCCACATGAATGCCATTACCCAAGGTTTTCCAGCAGAACATCGTCCAGAGTGTCACACTGTCAGTGATCTTATTAATATGGCTGATTGGTGTAAATAAAATGCCTAAAAACATATAAGAGCTTAAACAAGTGGCATGCATGCTCTTTTACCTTAAAGCAGAAGGTGTGACTGTAGATATTAAGATCTTCCAAAATAATCCTCTCTCCTTCGACAATTCCTTTAGCACAGAATGAACAGAGGTCCCTCTTCCCCACAATCCTGTTGGAGAGATAACATTCTTAGATATTGAGTGGTAATACATTGTTTTTTAACTGATTTTTCATTTGAGAGTTATCATTGTGTAGTTCTTCTTTTAGTGAATCTCTGTGGTCTGACCTGGATGCAGGTGAAAGTGCAGGTGTTGGATTAAAAGAGGGTGATGGTGATGTTTTGTACACAGATGAACTTGATATCATTTTTTCAGCTGTTGTTGTTCTGTACAAAAGGGAAGAGAGAGGTAAAGTGTGTATTATTGTTCCACAAAGGCAGGAATATTCACGTAACTGCATGAATAAAACTGCATGTTTAATGTGTTTTCAAATAAAATTCACCTTGTAGGGTTTGTGTACACACTGGGAGACCTTGAGGGAATCAAATCATCAGCAAGGCCATCCATTCCTTGACTGCAGAAACACAGTCCTTAACTGTGTTAAATAGGATTATAAATGTACAACTTTTAAAAATAACTCAATGTTATTTTACCTGGGTGATTTATCATAGTTGGAGGTCGAGGTAATGGTAGTAGTTGTTGTAGGTCCAAAGCTGCTTCTATAAAACAAACATTAGCTTAATATTTGTTATTTATTTTGAGTAATACAATCACTTAAAATACTGCAGTACCGTTGCTCATAACTCCTTGTGTAGGTTACTTCAGTGTTGTTAGTCTTCTCTGGGGTGGTGAAGATTTCAGTTGTCTGTCTGTTTGTGCAGACAGATTTAACAATGATTATTGTAACACTATTTTAAGCAAGAGAGAAATCTACTGAATTTTAGTAATAAATACAACCAGAAAACACAGGATTTGTGTGCAGTAATTAAAAAAGGTGGGTGGGGGGTGGCTATAGGCTACATTGGCAAGTGTCATTTTCATCTATTCACAGCTAACAATTAGTTCATAAATATTTTGAGCAATACTATTAGGTAAGGTTTCCACTTACCTGCTTGACGTGACTGTAGTTGACCGAGGCAAAGAAGCTTTAGCATCAGTCTCATATCTGTCAAACATAACCAAAACAGTACTGAGGTAAGACATCAGAATCATCATATGTGGAGCTGACCTAAAACTTTTTTACTCACTTACCAAAGTCTAGCTAGCTAAAGTGTATCCAGGCAATTTCCAGTAGTTTCAGAGTACTGCACTGTTATTAGAATGATAACTGCATTTGATGGATTGTTTAGAGTCTTAACAAGGTTTTAGAATCTGACACATAGCCCAGACCTTGGGTACATTGGGTAAATATAATAATTTGACAG
>JAVSBV010174596.1:0-12500 GCA_033117975.1 Parotocinclus spilosoma | reverse complement strand
AGCACATTTCATGATTCTCTCTCTGTACTTTCTGTCTCTGTAAGTCATTAGCACAGATACAAACTCGCACCAGCATCCACAGCAAGAATGTTCTTATGCACGTGACCGTTTTCGCAGCTTTTAGAAACATCTAGCGGTCAGTCGTTCCAAAGGAACTCTACTTCTACTTTTAATAAATTCTTGTAGAGTGTTTTTTCCTTAACATCTCACAACCTGTTTGACAGGATTTAGGAGGTGCATTTATTAAGAGCTACTTCCAACTGACGTGATTTAAGGCCGGTCTCAGCGCTGGGCAGCACTGTTGTAACAGGATTTGAGCTCAGAACCTTCTGGTTAAGAAGTCCTTAACCACTAAATCATTCCCATGGAAATATTAGCAGGGCCTATCCTAAAACAAAGTGCACAGGTAAACGTACACCGAATGACAAATTGTATTTGTACGAGACCCTGCCCAGGCAGAATGCACCGCTCAAACCTGGGTTATGACAGTGCTAGAGAGACATTGTTTAATCCATTATTTTTAAAGACAACTTTATAGACTCATCACACTGAGCGACCACCGCTGTCTAATATCCTAGCCCGCCACTACAGCACCCGGGGTGACTCCATGTTGAGTCATGAATCACTTGGAGGCATGCTTTGCTGTGTATGTGAGAGGAAAGGCTAGTAAGAGGATCATCCCACATGCTAAAACAGCTGCCCCTACCCAGACCTAAAGTAAGGCTTGCATCCCCTGCAGTCTGTGCACTTAAAAGACATCCTGTGTTCTTCGGCTGTAGGTGTAAGCTACAGAGCCCTCACAACCTTGACCAGTAAGAAGTGGGGTTAATTTTTTTTTTTTCAATGACCATATATCTACGGTACCTGCTTTATTTCCATCTTTTGATCTTTTGTTTAAACACAGTACAAAATAGACAGCATTAAAAAAGGGTATTTTATTTTGTAAGGAATTGTATGCAATCAAAGGACATAACAATTTGCCATAAAGTCATTTCATGAGCACACAGCTCTGTCTACAAATATTAAAAACCCGTGTGATGACCTGTGTTTACTGTTTAGCTTCTGGCTTACGATGCTTTACATTCTGTGTAACAGGACGTTGAGCGAAATGGACGTTGATCAGAGATTACCATATTAACACCGAAGTTTAGACATGTTGCAAATAGTGTTTTATTTTAAACAACAATTTTAATAACAGCAGCAATAAAAATTCAGCCATTTAATACTGTACTGTACAATATAGTCATTTTTTATCTTTGTATATTTTGTAAAACTTGAGAAACGCAAAAGAAAGTAGAACGGGTCTGTTTTTGCGTTCTTTAGAAGCTGCAATTCTCTTTGCCGTCAGCAGGTGTCGCACGATTCAAGGCCTCATTTTACGACGAATCCGGTTAATTCGACCACCGGCTAATGGGACCTGCCCATTATGTTATGTTATTCGTTTATTTGAGCCAAACCTTCCGCTTAATGGGACCGAAGAACGTGCAAAATTTCTCTCATTTTTAAATACAAAACTTGACAGGTATGATGAAAATGCCTTCGTATGAGACAGATTTGAATTTCCTATTTTAAGACTTAAGACACCCAAACAACCAGACTTGAATTGCCAGGACCTTAAACTGCACGTACCTGTATTCAAATAATAATAATGTATAAATAAAGAACAAATAGTTTAAACAAAGGTTTGTCTGACTGTAAAGACCTGTTCAGTTTAAATACAGGTATAACAGCTATCGAATATGAATTTAGTTTAATAAAAGGTGGGCAGAACAGCACAACAGACTAAAAACCCTAACAGCTTATGTAAAAAATAACTGCATCTCATAGACCCTAGTATCTGCCTCATATTATACAGTAAATACATTTACTAATTATCTGGTCCTTCTGAATAAATCGCTTATAAAATTATAAAATAAGATCATCCAGCTCATGTTAATAGCCACAATCTGCTTGAACTAACACACACATGGGTACACAAGTACACAAATGTATTTTTTATGGCTTTGTTACACACATTGCAAGAATGAAAATCAGACAATGTTTTTTAGAGGGAATAATGATGGCTTTTTTTTTTTAAAAGCTTATTCATCTGCTGTTTTTCACCCTCCGTTGTATATATTTTTAGATGTTAATTCTTTTGTTATATATTTTGATATAAAAGCCCCTGATGTGTGTCTTTGCTCTCTGACCCCTCCAGGGGCTCAGGATCCTCTTCACAGACTCTTCTCGCATCATCTTCAGGCTCAGTGGCTCTGGGAGCGGAGTGGGAGCCACCATGCGCATCTATGCTGAGAGCTATGAGAGAGACCCTGAGAGGCATAGCAGAGAGACACAGGTACACACCTTCTCATCACCACACAGACACACACACACTCACACAAAGAGTGTGTTAAGATGCACTTAATAAACCGATTATATCCAATTAACATTAATCAATTTTTTCAGTAGTTAGACCAGTGGTTATAGGCGCACCAGGTTTACATTTCTCAGACCAAGTGTGTCAGTCTTTTAGTCATATAGAATACTGTGCAAAAGTCTTAGGCCACCATTAAATTTGCCCTCTTAGTGGTGTGACCTCCCCTTGCCCTAAGCAATAGCAGCACCTGTCAGCTTCATCAGGATCCCAAGCTGACTCTTGTACAGCCTGAAGAAACTTGCTCGGGAATGGTTTTTGGAAGGGTCGCAACCAAAAAAAACACTAAATACCAACTTTTTTTGCCTGCTTTTTATAATTGTTGTTTTTTGTGCACATATTTCTTGTATTTTCAATTTCTATATTAATAAAAAGATAAAAGATCAAATCAAATCATCATTAAACAATTGCTAAAGCAACAAATAAAATGGTGGTCTAAGACTTTTGCACAGTACTGTGTAACTGGGTGGAGCAGCACATACACTGCTCACAAAAATTGAAGCGATTAAAAAAGAAGCATTTGATTTTATTTCATTAAACAAGATAATCAGAAAAGCTAATGAAAAGTCAAAGAAAGTTGTCGGATTATGCAAATGAGATACAAAACCAATTATGGTGATTGAGTAGGAAGTGACATATTTATAGGGGTGAACAGAAACATGTTAAACTGGACAAGCGTGCCCCCACGTTGACTGTTCAGTAGGGTGTATGGTCAACCAAAACTGATAAAACACACTAAAAGTGATGGGGCATGGACAGGGACTGTGGTGGCCTAGTGGTTAAGGTACTGGACTATGGACTATGGTTCAAATCCCACCTCTACCAAGTAAGACCCTTAACCCACATGCTTGGATTGTAAGATTGCATAAATTGTAAGATGCTCTGGATACGGTCATCTGTTAAATAATGTAAAATGTAAAAGTGACAGGATCAGATTGTCCAGCAGTTCTTGTGGGATCCTCTTCGTATTTGTTTTGAAATATCACATAATATTAGTGAGCAGCGTAGTGTAGGTGGCACACATCTACAGTACACGGTCCTGAGTGTGATACTCCAGTGCAGTGAATTCATGTTTAGAGCTTGCATTCTTTTCCTCCTCTCTCTATGGGTCTCCTACAGGTACCCTATTTTCGTTCGACTTACCAGCTAGGAAAATTGACTACAGAAAGACTGTGAGCTATGTCTGCACTATGCGCCCATAAAACATGCTCAAATTACTCATTTAACATGTCTTAATTGCTTAATAAATGCAGTCTGATCTTCATCCAAGTGATAATACTAGGCAAACACAAGTCTGTGTAAACTAACAGCACACAATTAGTTTCATCACACTGATAAATCCACTCTCCAGACTCCTGCTGGCTAGACTCTGCTACAAACTGGACAGTTTGGGACAATGTTCTCTGTCACTTCATATACTATTTATGTCATATAACATAATATAATTTTTAATACATTACGTTGTATTTTACACAATTTAACAAAGAAATAAAATCTGGTAAAGTGGGACACTTACAGCCTACTGTCGAAGTGAAACACTTTTGCTTTAATCAAACAGAATGGGGCAGGGCCTAAAGTAAATTACTAGTGGATAGTTGGGGCCGAAGAAAATGTATCTGCTGAAAACAAAATTTACAAGACAAATAAGCTTACAACTTTCTGGTCCTTTTCACAGTTGATTTTCATATGACTTAATATAATTTTTAAATGTGATATCAAGATTTTGCTTAACATCATTTACCAAATAGTGTTATGTAATTTCACCATAGTTTCTTGTACTTTAGTTTTTGAATTTGGCTCAGTCACAATCTCATCACATGGCATCACAATTACAGAAGTTTAAACATTTATCCATTGACAACCCAAAGATTAACCTTATAACAATAGTTTCTGATCAGTAAAACACAACAATATAAAGATATTGAGAATCAAGCTTGTGTCACACTTTAACCATTTTCCCACTTTACCGATGTTCTTCGTAAGTTCAAGTTCAAGTTCAAGTTTTATTGTCATATACACAGCAGAACAGGCAGTTACACTGTGCAATGAAATTCTTATTTTGCTGTTCCTCCATTAGCCAAATATAATCCTAAGAAAACAGTGTGTGCAAAAATGTGAATAAAATTAATATTAAAATTAAAAATTACACTTGGATATGTGCAAATATGCAGAGCAACTGCTTATAAGGTGCATCAATTAAAAGATGTAAACAGTAAACATAGTTTCTGTGTTAGTAATAGGTGTAAACAGTAAACAGTAGTATTGTAGTGGATTACTGAGTGCAAGGCCTAAAATGGCCTAAACCATTTCAGAGTGTGAAGGGGGAAGAGGTAGTACTGAGGTATTCACCAGCCTGATGGCCTGTGAGTAGAAGCTGTTGGTCAGTCTTGTAGTCCTGGACTTCACACTCCAGTAGCGTCTGCCTAAAGGTAGGAGTGTGAAGAGCCTGTGATGGGGGTGTGTACTGTCCCTAGTGATGTTATGGGCTCTCCTGATAACCCTGGCATGATAAATGTCCTGTACTGAAGGAAAGGCTGCCCCTGAAATGGACTGTGCAGTTTAGATCAGTACAGTTTTCATACCAGACCGTAATGAAACTGGTAAGAACTCTCTTGATCTTACACCTGTAGAAGGTGCTGAGAATTTTGGCTGGCATGCATGGAAAGTACAGTCGGTGCTGGGACCTTAATATAAGTAGGCCTTAATATAAAAAAACACTTTACACATGAATCAATAAATACTTAGTATAGGGACTACTTTACCCTCACTGGTTTTTGGACGTGCTCTTTACAAACAACTGTCCATACGCTTGTCCACATTTGGGTGATGCTCCCATTTAATAGTGAAAAGAGTTACAACGCAAACACGATGCAAAAACGAACTGATAATGTGATGATATGATGCTACTGGTAACTAAAGATATAAGCTGCGTGAACGGTAAAATATACAATAATTAAATATATTAAAGATAAAGATAAAGATATTAAAACTGACAAGTCGTTATAATTTAGACGGTACTCTTCTGCCTTCTAGGTCTACTCTTAATTCCTTTATCAAGCAGAGCAGTAATGCATATACAGCAGCTTTCAGCGTAATTAGGCATACCTATTATTATTATTATTATTATTCTCTTTGACATTCTCTCTGTGCGAACCTGTGTGAACCTGTAAACCTGTGTGTCTCTAAGAGCACCCCCCCTCACTTTTTATTTAATCGATGAGAATATAGAACAATAACGAGGTTCAACATTTAAAATCAATTATAAGTCACCTGATTACATGGGTAAAACATATAATATAATATAAAAATAGGGTATAGGGTATAAAAATAGATAATTTAGAATATTTTCTCTTATCTCATATATCTCAAAGTTTAAGTTATATTAGCTCACAAATTACATGAGCGGTTTGATGTGGAAGGTTTCATCATTATACGTGAGCTGTTTGTGAAAATCCGGGTAGATCAGCAGTTTCAAAAATACCTGTCTAGCACCAACAACCATGCCACAGTCAGACTCATTCAAGTCACCTTTATTGCTATTCTGATGAACAGTTTGAAATTCAAGAGTCATTGTGATCATGTCTACATTTATTTTAACAGTATAAATATTTCAGGCCTAAATTTGCTGAACAAAGTGCACATAAATGGTAAGAATAAAATAAAGTCTGATTATCGTAGATACAGCTAATAAACTGATAACTGAGTGCGTAGACAGATATAAAATCATAAAAGTCATAAAAGATGGAGTTTGATTGTTATTCTGAAGGATGAATAAACAAATCCAGCCCTGGTTTAACCTTTGTGCTTAGATGGAATGGAACCATACAGACTTGTTGAGGTATTGTTTTTTGATCCCAGCGATCAACTTATCGACTGAAGCCAGAAATCTGTTTGGAGTTCATTGTTCAGTTGAATGGTATGAGATCTGGTTATGGTTTATCAGCCTTCAATGATTAAAGATCAACTACAGATCTCGGGGAAATATAGAGTGATGAAGTAACTAAAGGGCAGCCAGACACATGGGACAATAGCCTTATCTAAGTCATACCTTTATTACCTGTAGGTAGGTTGTATTTAACAGCATCTACATGGGTAACAGACATAAGTAAATAATGAACATGACAGTGCAGTTTTAAAAAAAGAATCACGGCCTGATATTTTTCTATAACTGTAAAAATGGCACACATGCCAAATGTTAAAGAGCAACACATAAAAACGGTTTTGAGTTATAGTTGTATTAAAGGGGGTGGCATGGTGGATCATTGGTTAGTCTTACAGAGACTCCGGTTCAAATGCTGGCACATTATTATGACCACCATTTGTTTCTACACTCACTGTCCAATATGTCAGCTCTATTGACCACATAGAAGTACTTTGTCATTCTGTAACTACATAATTCTCTACATACTTTGGTAGTTCCAATTACTCTGATTGTCAGGATCCCCACAAATCAGGTCCAAAAAACGTCAGGCCACCAGCATCCTGAGAGTGTGTAAAACTCCAACACCACTACTGTGTCTGATCGTTATACCAGTTCAACACACACTAACACACCACCACCATATTAGAGTTACTGTGGTGCTTCAGCACTCAAATAGTACCTGATCTGTGGGGGTCCTGACCACTAGACAACAGAGTAAAGGGGATTAAGACCTTGTACATGAATCATGCCTTTGTTCTTACAGTGGCACAGCCGTGTCTGTTGTTGATTGTTTGGACTGATCGTTTGTACTTGAACAGTTTGATCAGTGTCTAGCCCCTCTGTTCCTTTGTGTGGTTCTTAATCAATTCTGTTAACTGTTGAATTTAAATATTTTCATTTAAATTTGGAAGACATGGCTGTTAATGACCATCCTGACAAGGATTTGGATGCGCTGGATGGGCAGAGAAACAAAGTCAGTACTGTAAATCATGGGCTTTTAATGTATTCATAGTTCATAAAAAAACGACACTGAAGTCAGTTTTAGTACATGTTGTGTTTATGGATCAGTCAGAAATGTAAAGGGAGAGTTTTGTTGGTTCGATCACCTAGTTTGCTGGTGGTGATGCTCGGCATCTGTCTTTAAACACCATCCAAGGCTGGAGGTTAATTCATGGATCTGTTAAATCCAACTCTTAACCCAACAAAGCTGTGGATGCTGTATAACTCTCCTTTTCCATTTGTGGCTGATAATATCTACATTAACAGCTTCATCTTCCAATGTTATAATCCCCAATCAAGTAACCGAAATTATAACAGTATACTAGGCCAGCACTGGGATCTCAAATTTTATCTGTTGGTCGAAAGGTACAAGCTTGCCTTAAAAATCTGACTGAATTTGAAAAATTATGTCCCTCGACTATCATGACTGAAGGCCTTAGTCTGATGATGTTTTAGCAACAGGGTGCTTTTTCCTCAAGAAATGTTGTGAAACAAATTCTCACATTATAGCACTCAGTCTCTAATATCAATGAGTAATTATGTAAATGTGTGGGAAAATGTGTGAGAATGTGGGCTGTTTAGTCAATGCCAGTACACTGCAGTATCCTATATAGCATTGCTAAGTACGGTATATAAGTTGGTGTTTGGACATTGGCCAGCTCATCACCAACTGATCTTTAATCAGTACATTTACATTTGCGTCATTACGCCCTTATCCAGAGCGATTTACAATTCATACAATCTTACAATCCAAGCAATTGTGGGTTAAGGGCCTTACTCAGGGACCCATCTGTGGTAACTTGGTAAAGGTGGAATTTGAACGCTGGACCTTCTGGTCCATAGTCCAGTACCTTAACCACCAGGCCACCACAGTCTGTGCCCATGCCCTATTGATGTCAGTGTGTTTTGGCAGTCTTGGTTGACCATACACCCTACTGAACAGTCAATATGGGGGCACTCTCGTCCAGTTTAACATCCTTCTGTTCACCCCATGAACCCCATGAATATATCGCTTACTACTCAATCACCATAATTGAGTTTGCATCTCATTTGTGTAATCAAACATCTTTCTTTGACTTTTCATTTGCCAGAAGGTCCATAGTCCAGTAGCTTAATCTCTGGGCCACTACAGTACCTTAATCTCTGGGCCACTACAGTACCTTAATCTCTGGGCCACTACAGTACCTTAATCTCTGGGCCACTACAATATTTGTCATAGCCATGCTGAAACGCAATTCAACTCTCAGATTACATTTACATTTACATTTACATTTACATTTACATTTATGTCATTTAGCAAACGCCCTTATCCAGAGCGACTTACAATTCATTCAATCTTACAATCCCAGCGATTGTGGGTTAAGGGCCTTACTCAGGGACCCAACTGTGGCAGAGGAACCCTGGACCCTTTGAACCCTGGACCTTCTGTTCCAGAGTCCAGTACCTTCACCGCTAGGCTACCACAGTCCCAGATTTATGAATTTAGCAGTACTATGGTATGACAGAGCCTGTTTGTTGTGGGGTTTATTTACTTATTTACTTGTTGTGTTTGTGCCACTACAGGTGGTACTGGGCCCTCTCATTGCCATCGCTCTGAAAATCTCAGGCATCCACGAACGGACAGGACGCAGAGGCCCCACTGTGATCACCTGAGCTGAGCAGAGGGATGATGCCAGGGGCCAAACCACGAGACGGCCTTCTTTAAAGAACCGCTCTCCATGTCTTCCACACGGTCTTTTACAGCTTAGGTTTTTCTTTCCCTGCCTACTCATAACCAGCACAACCTTTCACCAGCGTATATACACTTGTATTTCTGCTGCTGTCTCAGACATTTCTATTTATTTCTAAGCATCAATTCTAAAGTGTCTTTCTTTATCATAGCTTTATTTCATTCCCTCCTGTTCTCCACTGCTCACAGTCTCACAGAGAAAGGAACACAACTTCTTTACGAGGCCCCTTTTTGAGATGCACTCATATAAACATAAAATCATTAAAATGCCCCATTCACACCGCGTTCCTGCTATTTTTATTACCTGTAAGAACACTGGGAGCACCCATTGCAATATTTTGATTGCTTGTCTTTTTTTTCCAGGAAAACACTCTTGTGATTTTTATCTTGGGTGTAGTTAAATAAATATGCTGAGTACTATAACACATAGACATTCACTGTGGGGTATATTGTTAAAAAAGAAACAAATCAATCTATGAACTATGAAGAGATTGAGAATGATTTTTCAGGTTGCCACATTTCATCAAATGCACAGATCTGTCTTTGAATTTAGACCCAGTCTGTGGTTGTGTTGTAAGTGTCAGGATTAAAATGCGAATGACCCTTTTTAAAAACGGCAGCCTGAAAAAGCAATCAGATTCAAATTCAGTTTCGAATTGATTCAGTAAGTTTTAGAAGTTTTTGTTTTTGACTCAACTTACATTAAACTAAAGTTGGGCAAAATCATGATCATAAAGCTGGTTTTGTAATAAATCGTTGAATATCTCATGTAATATGTTGAACAATGTTCTGAAAGTGAAAAAAAAAAGATAATTGTCCTGACCACGTTTTTTTCTCATTACATTTCCAGCTCTCCTGCATCACGCACTGCCGATTTCCTCATTTAGCACGGGATAGTGTGGGAGAATGTCATACTGTGTAACGTTTGCCCAGAAAAAATTTTAAATTAAGATGTCTGCTAAATGTGTATTATCGGATCCCATTGCAAGGATGAAACCATCCTAAAAACCAGTGAGTTCAAGTAAAGAAAATCTTGTAAGTATATTTTACAGATTCAGCTAAGTTTGTAACCACACACATTCAGCCAGGCAGATCAGCATCTGATTTTCATTTTGCACATAATATACAAACCCAATGATAATTCCCATTCTAAATAATAATCTTATATAATGGAATGCTTGTGTGGTTCAGCTGCCCAAGAAGCTAGCAGTCCTCTGGCTGGGTCAGGCGTCAAATGCACACATGACTGTGTCCGAGGAGGGGTGGACATCAGGGGATCAAGTACCGGCAATGCAACTGCAACCTTTGCTGTCCCTATGATGAACTGGCATTGGTGTCAGGAAAACCAGTGTTATGTTGTGAAAAACAAACACAAATTTCATAATGCTAAGGAGCTCAGATAGCACGCCAGTTTGCTGGAGGGTTTAATGAAGGAACGTCCCTGGCACCTTTTGAGACTTTCCAGGACTGCAAAATTTTGTTTTGTACCTTGTTTCAGTCACAATTCATTCAAGACTTGAGTTTTTACATGAGATGAGCCAACTCTGCAATGAATGGCTAGGTTTTGTGCTTTAGGACCTAGACAACTGAGTGTGTGTGTCCACATCTCACAACAGATTATGGTAGTTTTGGTTTAAAATCTGGTAAGTGCATTTACACATACAGTACATTTACATTTACATTATTTAGCAGACGCCCACAATCTCACAATCCAAGCAATTGTGGGTTAGGGGCCTTGCTCAAGGACCCAACAGCAGTGGCTTGGCAAAGATGGGATTTGAACCCTGGACCTTTTGGTCCATGTTCCAGTGTCTTACCCACTAGGCCACAACAGTCCCCAACAGTACATATAATCACTGTGCAAACACAATCCTAGCATGAGCATGTAACTAGGGCAAGGATGTCTTGTGTGAATGTTATGATGAAACAATGGTGTTCATAATGTGGTGTAGTTTATAGATCAGCTAGTGTGAATGGGGCATTTGATGACAGATGGGGATTGAACGTACTGTTCAGTTGTAGGACTCTGATGGATGTTCGTGATGGAAAGTTACGATTCAGTAATAAACGAGGGAGAAATTCCATTAGGTTACTAGGAACATATATTAGTGAACAGAACAGAAACTTTGCATAGTCGAGCAAGGTCCAAAGTCCCAAGTGCTGCTTTTGAAGCATGCTTGTGCAAATGTTACATTACAGCTTGTTGCCGGCAAACCCCGGTTTTTGTTTTGCGACTCTTTTCGCAAGGGTGCCAATATCTGCTTTAGCAGAAATGTGAAATGTTCTGCAACTTTTAATTCAGTTTCACAGATTGTTTTTGGAAAATGGCAATAAACCACAATACATTGAGAAACGCCATCGCTAATGCTAACATCTTTAATTTTGTATCCTGTATTTTACATAAATAAACAGATTTTTGCGTGTATACTGGAACGGATTTGTTTTAAAGCATGTGCGTTGACCCGTGACCCATTAAGTTCCCCACATTGGTTTTGACAATGCTATTTTCAGTGTTATTTGCACCTGTTTAACAACCATATTAACTCTGGTCATTGATCAAAATGGTTGTCTACCGGACATTATCATAGTCACATAATCTATTTGAACTTCTTGAATGTAAATATAGATACTATTTTCACAAGAAAATTATGTCCAAACAATACATACATATAGTGCACACAAAAATAAGGGGATACTAAAGTGTAAACAAATCATCAAATCATAAAAATAAATATGCAACCGTTTTGCAACAAATTTGATCAGCTGTTTACTGCTACAATGTCCAGATTTTTTTTATTTCTTATTATGATTTGTTAGAATTGTTAAGACCTTGGTCGTAAAAGTGGACTGATATTGATTGGATGCTCATTAAAAGGCGCTTACCTCTATGTAGAGACAGGTGACACATATTTTAAAAGTCTAAATGAATGTGCTGTCGGGGGCACCCTTATGCATATTCAGTATTATACGCATTCCGATTACAAGGAACAAACTGGTGATGTATGGAACTCTTTATAAGCATTAACACAGGGTTCAATCCCAGGGTGGAGAGACCTGGGTCCTTTCTTTGTGGAGTCTGTGTGTCCTCCCGGTGTCTGCGTGGGTTTACTCCGGGTACTCCAGTGTCCTCCCACAGTCCAAAGACATGCGTGTTAGGTTAATTGATCACTCCAAATTGGCATTGACTTATCTATATATATATGTGACTGGTATTGTGATAACATTGTGTATGGATCTAACCTCGTGTGTGTCTCTTACATGGCCACTGATGCCGATAGCGACATTAAATAAGCCAAATAAAGAAAGAAAGAAATAATCAGTGCTAAAGTCAGAGCATCAACCAAATACATTCCGGTTAATCGATTAAACGAACATGCCCTATGTTACAAGAAGGGACGTGCTATGTAACATATTAAATGTTTATTAAACCTTTATTG
>JAVSBV010174578.1:0-13611 GCA_033117975.1 Parotocinclus spilosoma | reverse complement strand
AAAAACTGTGCTTTTCTTTCAAAAATAAGGAAATTTCTAAGTGACCCCAAACTTTTGAACGGTAGTGTATATATAATACAAATTTAGCATAAAAAATTATTGTATTGTAAATGATTTAGATGCTTTTCCTGGAACAGTGCATGATATCATTTAACATTATAATCTAATTTCTGAAATATTGGGATCTTTCCTTTTCTTCAGGGTCAATATTGTTATCTTAAATGATTAAAGGAATCTGGATGAATTTTAGTGCATAATTCAGCTATAGCTGATATAACTCAATGGGAAATATTTGTCAAGCATTATAATATGGAGTAACATTCTTATGTTAACCATGTCCAGAAGCAGAATTGACTGTTCATGTGGGATTTCACACACTTCAAAATTAAATCTCCCATAATGAAATATCCCGTAATTTTTGTGAACAGAGTTCAAAGATTTTGTTCAGGCTGTAACAATGCAAGGAATCATGGTAGGTCAACATCATCAGGCATTTGAGACCTTGACCAGCTCAGTCGGGAAAGTCACCAGCAGCAAACACACAGCAGCAACTTTCAATTCAGTTCAATTGGGATGAATTATTTGGCTCCTGTGGTTACTATCCCGGCTACAACTTCTACCATGGAAGCCGCGTTATTCACAGTGAGTAATGAATAAATATGATGGGACACTCAACCAGTTCTGGGAGTTTCTGCTCCAGTGTTCTCTTTATTTTTCAATTTTCTACAAGATCTCTGCCTGTACTGTGGGTTGACGGAACATGTACTGCTTGATTTCTAAGACTTTCTTATTGCCAGTGATTATGCACAATCACAATTCTCCTTTTACATTCTCAGGCCTGATTGACTTGATAGACGAAGGGAACTTTAAACATCAGGCTATCGTCGCTCAGTTGAAAACTCCAGTAAGGGTTCTTCAAGTTCCCCATACCTTGTCCACCATAGACAAGGACCCAGTTGGCAATTTCCATTCAGATGAGTTTCTTCTTTCTGGACACATTGGTATACAATGTCATCCTAGGACTTCCATGGTTATAGACTCATGACCTCTCATGGGCCGAAAAGGAGATTATTTCATGGTCACCCTTCTGCATGAAACCCTGTGATAATAACCCAGTATGGTGTTGAACTCAGTGTCATTGGCAAATCCTCTTGCTGACATTCCATCGCAATTTGCAGGTTTGTGACAAACCTAACACCACTAAGTAACTACAATGCTTTGTGGTATTTGCAAAATCTGACACAGATTCATCCACAACTACAGTTCTGTGGCAGCCCCACTAGCCTAGCTTTTAAAGGGCAACTCTAGAAGATTACAGAGGACCTCTGAAGCACAGATTTCTCCAATTTTACAGAGCGATTTACGTCGTCACCTCGTTAAAGTCCTGTCACAACGTGTAAGCGACTCCAGGAAGTGGCATCCCATAGCTTACTTCTCACAAAGGCTCAGCTCAGCAGAGCAGAATTACAGAAATGCATCTAAGAATTGCCTGCATTGAAACTGGCCCTGGATGAGTAGTGTCATTGGCTTGAGGGAGCTCACCAGCCTTTCCTAGTTCTGACTGACCATAAGAAATTTGACTACCTTCAATCCGTCAAATGGTTGAATTCCCGACAGGTTGGATAGTCACTTTTCTTTGCATAATTCAATTTCAGAATTGCATATCACCCCAGATCTCATAACATCAAAGCGTATGCCTTATTACACCAGAATCCAAAAATTAAACTGTGTCACCACGTCATCCAAGCACCAATCCAGTGGGATACCAATTAAGAGACTAATGCTAGAGACCAACTGTTAACCTGGGTTCATACTTCGCTAGCTCCTGGACATCCTGGTGAGTCTCGCACCTTACAGTTACTAAAAAAACAAGTACTGGCGGGAAAGCATGTGCAGTGATGTACACAAGTTATTTCCTCAGCTTTCCAACGTGCTTCAGAAAAAAAACGCAAAAAGTATCTTTTACTACATATTCAGATTTTTTGGCATTCCAGAGGATATAGTGTCTGACAGGTGTACACAATTTACTTCTCAAGTATGGATGGCATTCATGAAGAGCATTGGTGTCTCGGTCAGGCTATCACCTGCAAGCTGACGGACTGCATATTCTGTTTCAACAATCAAAATGACTGGTCTGTATATCTTTTGTGGGTTGAAAAGGCTCAGACATTGCTCTGTTTTTGCCTTCTGAATTTGAGCCTGACTATTTTAATGTTCAAAGAGCGATTTACGTCGTCACCTCTACTGAACCATTCTGGCTTCAGTTATGGGGGCAGTCCTGTCGCAACGTGTAACTCACCTCTACTACTAACTGTTTAATAAACAGTGTTTGTATGCATTGACCTCATAAACTTTGTATTTCATTGTTTTAAGTCAGTTTATAAATTGTAGGTTGTTTTTACCTTGGTCGTTGATGATGAGCTTAGAGTCTTAAAACCTTAAAGCTTAAAAGAGTTACTAATGATTTTTAAAAGATTATATCTGGTCACTTGGACCTTTGTTCCATCTTCGTTACCTCACATATTTAGTCATGATGAAAAACAGCACACTCATTAAATGTTTACAACAGCAGAAAAGATCTTGTTTGTATCAAAGGTTTGGCATTATACTAATGTCTGTGTGTGGGATTAATACGTTTTTATGTCTATAAAACTGGGCCAACATGAATGTTACACTACACTGCGAGTAAACACACAATAAAGTAATCATTAAGATGTGCTTCAAATATCTGTCCAAGCTGAAAGACTTTCACGATTAGCTTTTTGAATGTTGGTTATATGTGTAGCCTGTTTTTTGTGATTGTTCACAATTTTTTTTATTATCAATACTGACAGTGTTGTGAGCTCAATTAAAACTTCACCAATGTACCAAAACTGAAGAACATATTAAAGGAAAAACTGTGCATAAAAATCCAAACGCATGTTTTCATGCACACAGGCTCTTGAATTGTACATATGGGCATATGGAACTATACTTAGTTCTGTTTGACCAAACTGACATTTATGAGCTAGCAAAAATAACTGCTTATTCTTTCTTGAGCTAAACAGCAGAGGTCTGTTCTGCCTGACAAGGCAAACTACTATTCCTAATCCAGCACAGAAAATGAAAAATGAGTTTGAACAAACTTACTGAGGGTAGATGGGTGCTCAAACGTATAAAGCGTAATTCAATTCCAACAATGAGTGCAAAAATGTTCTAACATGCATAAATCTATTAATTCAAAGCCTTATTACTAGTATAACTAGAAATATTAAAAACATTTTATTTATATGTCCATGAAGCCAGTCGAAGACATTATTTGCGAATACTGCTAAATTTGTATTAACATTGGATGCTCAGAGCTTAGATGTATAGCTGTTTTCTTATTCTACAATACATTAATTAATTCCAAATATAGAGTAATTTAAAATAGCAGATTGTGAATTGTGCTTTCCACCCCAAATAAATATATTTGTCATTTAAGCCTTTTGAGTCAAAATCTTCAAAAGCTGGCCCATATAGCTAACCTCTTCAGATCTTAATCAGGTATTCTAATGTGTAGTATGTTGTGAACTGTATTGTTGTCGGACAGAAGGGAAAATCATCTTGAAAAAACATAAAACATATACAGTGGTAACTCAGACTAATCATTAATTTGTTCCAGAAGTCATGTTAAGTAGTACTGAGAGAGTTTTCCCAGTGACATACAAATGGCGAGTGCATTTTTTGAGCCGTTTTTTTCTCATCAAAATGCATTGAGAACCAATTCGATGAGCTGCAAAGTGGTAAAGTGCCAAGAAATGACTGTAAAGCAGATTTTTCGATTAGTCTTCAACTTCATCCATCTAATGTCATATCTGCCACATCACTTGACATTCCTTCACAACGCTCTGTTAATGTACAATCCATAAATGCATAAGTATCATATACATTGTAAGTCTCATATTTGGATAAAGCCCTTTGTTAATTGTGTTGTATCATATATTTGTTCTTATTACAGTATGCCAGGAGGTAGTAGCGGAAGCATTCAAGATTCTACTGAACCGCCTTCCTGAAGAGGAGGAGTACAATCACTGGATGAGCCAATGCTTGTCCAACAGTGTTAGTGCACGGGAGATTGGAATAACAATCAGCCAGTCAGAGGAATATATTTACCTTTTACAGAGAGTATGTTATAGGGAAACCTACCACTACACTTTGTGGTTGTAAAAATTAATTAAAAAATGTATGTTTTACTGTTGCCGTTTTTACCCGTCCTTTATTTTCTACTCTTTTAGAGACTGATTCAATCCGGATGGAAAAAGTAAGATATGTCTACAATTATCCATCTTTCTACATCCTCATTCAGAAACCCATGCTAAACCCAGTGCATTTTATTTATATCTCTGTCATATTCACTTTTTTGCTAATAAATCTATTTCTGTTCTCTTCAGTGACACATCTAATATCCGCATGTACAGGTAAGGTACCATTTCCTTCAGGATCAATGAAGTACCTACCTATCTAACTACCTACCCACTGACCCAGGCACTCACTCACTCACTCACTCACTCACTCACTCAATATATCTTATCTATCCATCTATGTATTTAAATAGCTTTTACTGAACCACACAGCATAACAGCAAGGGTAAAGGATATAAAAATAAAATAGAAACATTTCAAATGCATAATCAAAACACCAACAACACCATATTTTGAAGTAAAACAACATAAAATAATCTTGCAATAATAATTCCTCAAGCCATGTGATGACATTTTCATTCATTTGTTCATTTATTAATTTTCTTATTAGCTTAATCCCTTTTTGGGGGCACAGGAATGCTGATGCCAAGCAAGTCAGGAACAATGCTAGATAGGGCGCCAATCCATCGTAGGGAACATACACACACACACACACACACACACACACACACACACACACACACACACACACACACACACACACACACACACACACACCTATTATATATAAATATATACAATTCTTGCTTTGATTGACAGTTTTATTGCCTTTTGTATATATTAATCTGTGACTCTAATAATGCCACATGTATGTAAAGTATATCTCCTCTTTTGTAATGCTGTATATCCTTTCTAGAAATAAGTGTGAGTCTACAATTAAAGAACAGCACACAATGCCTTCAGGTCTGTAAAACATAAACTAGTTATATCACCACCAAGCACTTTATTAGGAAGACTATTATTTTCTCTCTGATGTGTAGTATAACTGAAGCTGCCAATGTACTGCTGCTATATGACTGACTCATTAGATAAATGCATGAATGATTAGTGGTGTACAGGTGTTCCTCATAAAGTGTTCTGTGAGAATATGTGCACTAGCATTCATAGTGTGGATGGGTGTGTATTGATTAACTGTATTTCAAATACTATAAAAATGAATAAAACAAGCTTCTGGCTTACTTTGGGGTGATGTAGATCCATCTGTTGATAAGTCTTCAACAGAAATAATTTGTGACATCACTGAGACTTTGACTCCAATGACCCTTGATGAAGTTGGGTCAAAATCTGGGGAGACTGCAACTGCTTTAACTAGAAGCACATTGACAGAAGATGAGAGTGAGGTTAGTGATGGGCAGTAAATGCTTGTTGGAAATATAATGCAAAACTGACACTTAAGAAATTAGCCAACATGTGCTTCTGTTTATTTGTTATTTCAGATCAACAGTGAAGTGGAGGCTCATTTCATGCCAGTGCATCCGCTGTATATGCACAGAGTAGAGCTTACTAAGCAGCTAACTGGAGAGCTATGGAGAGAAGAGCTGTCAGACCGAAACAGCCGTCAATATGGCATGCTTTCTCAATTATTTACTAAGAAGGTGCCATACACATACACACACTTTTGTTTTCTAATATATTTAGTATTTAAAGTTTAATTAGACGCATCAGTTTTATTCTGACTCAAGTCAATGGCAATTTAGTGTGATCAATTAACCTAACACGCATGCATTTGGACTGTAAACTGGACCTAAACAGACACGAGTAGAACATGCAGACTCCACACAGAAAGGACCATCTTGTTGTGTGGCAGTGGTGCTACCCACCAAGCTCCTTTCCGCCCTTGTCAAATAAAGTCATATTTATTTATATAGCGCCTCTAACAATGGGGCACTGTCTCAAAGCTGCTTTACAATATTCCCAAATTGAGCAAGTTTAGGGCGACAGTGACATTGGGGAAAAACTCCCTAAACGTTAGGAATAAACCTTGGAAGGACCAAGCTTCAAAAAAGTACCCATCCTCCAGCCCTTCATTCTCCTTGAGCTTAAATGATAAATGTAATAATTAAGTTTGCAGGTTTAGAAAAGCTAAATAAATAATATCATGAAAACAAATGTTGAATAAAATAATTTGAAAAATATACATTAGGCCATTTTTTCATTCAATAAATTAGCCTAATCTAATTAGCCTATCGAATTATATTATTACATAAAAGTTGATATGTGTTTTTTACAGATTTCAGCTGCATTGGAGAGGCTGGCTGAATTCAAGAGTGTTTCTGTACTAGACTATAGGTTTGTATGTTTTGGATTTTTTTTAGATATGGAAAGGTAAAAGGTAACTTCCAATGCCATGTGGGGACACTTTTGGTTCAATTGTGATACGGTAGACCTACCCCCCCTGGACTTGAGACTACTCAGAAACATGGAACATGTGGAACACAGACATACAGTGGCGAAAATAAGTATTGTTTACTGATTTTGCAAGTTTTCTCAACTATGGAGAAGGATGGAGAGGGTCTGTATTTTTATTGTAGGATTGTTGAGAATTTTGAATGTACAGTGGTTTGTGACTAGTGTCTGTGAAAAGCGCTACATAAATAAAATGTACTTACTTACTTACTTCCACTATGAGATAAAAATAAAAAATAATGCAGAAAATCACATTGTATGCTTTTTATATAATTAAGTTGCATTTTATTGCATGAAATAAGTATTTGATCACCTACCAACCTGCAAGAATTCTGAATCTCACAGACCTGTTTTTTTTTATAAGAAGCCCTAATATTATGCACTCATTATCTCTATTAACTGTACCTGATGAAATCGTTACCTGTATAAAAGACACCTGTCCACATACTCAATCTATTACGCTCCAACCTCTCCACCATGCCCAAGACCAAAGAGATGTTTAAGGACACCAGGGACAAAATTATAGACCTGCACAAGGCTGAAATGGGCTACAGGACAATAGGCAAGCAGCTTGGTGTGAAGGCAACAACTGTTGGCAAAATTATTATGAGTGGAAGAAACCAAGATGACTGTCAATCTTCTTCTGATCTCACCTTGTGGGGTATTGACGATACGAAGAAAGGCCAGAAATCAGCCCAGAACTACATGGGAGGACCTGTTTAATGACCTGAAGAAAACTGGGACCGCAGTCCTAAAAATGACCGTTAGTAACACACTGCAGTATATGCAAACTTGGTCAAAAACCACAGGGAATGTCTTACCTATGTAATTTCAAATAAAGGTTTTTGTACCTAATATGAAGTTCTTTTTTTCTATTTGATCAAATACTTATTTCATGCAATAAAACGCAATTTAATTATTTAAGAACCATACAATGTGATTTTCTGGATTTCCTAATTTCTCACAGCTGAAGTGTTCCAATAATAAAAAATTACAGACCTCTCCATTCTTTGTAGGTGGGAAAACTTACAAAATTGGTAGTGTATCAAATACTTACTTTCCCCACTGTAGATGCACAGATGTACTGGAACTCAACTCTATACTAGGACACCTTAAACAAGAAACTGACATTCAAGTACATGCAGGCTGTGCCAAATGCAAAATGAGACAGGCACAGATGAATGTTAATTTGGTATCTCAGACCTGGACTGAGAATTCCTGTTCAGTGGACTGGATATATAGATCAGGAACATCAGGCCATTGGTAATAGTGGTTTCTGGGGTTATACGGGTTAGGGGTTCTGCATCTAATGTAGGTTGCTTACTCACATTGTGCCAAGTCTATTTCTGTCTGCGTGTCTGATGGCCAACTTCCGGTCAGAGGAGCCCTGGTGTAGAGTATTGTCTGCCTTGTCTGTGTCTCTTGTCTACCTTAATTATCTGGGTTTCAGAGTTCTGGGGTCAGGGCCTTCTGGCAGAAAAGTGAGTGCTGTAGAGTCCCCATACAAATGGTGTTGGTGAAGCAGATGCATGTGTGTTTGGCCAATTAGTTGATAATTACTTTATAAAGCATTAAAAAAACATAAGGTCAAACCTATAACATGGTCTGTCCTTGGTATTTGGTGTAACTATGGCATGTCCTAAATATTTGCACTGTTTTCTGCAGGCCTCGAATGAATACTTCTGGGTAAGTCCAGCATTTGTAATTAATTAATATGCATTAGACATTCTGCTGTGGGCTTTGTTTTGATTCCATTTATTCAATCATTTTTGAATTACCTAGCATCTATGCTATGCGTACATTCTTTGTTTCTTTTTTATTTGTTTTAAGAGTGTGGAAAGTTGTCCCTCAACTGCAGAGTACATGTGTATTTTTCCACAGTCAAAATGATGTATTGGTGCACTATGTAGTGTCAGTTCAGACAACTGGACAAAATATCAGTCGTGAGACTCTGGACTTAATCAACCTGACATCAAACTTGGTAGACGAGAACGTCAACAGTTTGGAAAAAGCCACAGTTCTGTATACTGTGAATGACTTGCATGACTACATCATATTCGGTACTGCTCTGTAATGTTTTTACATTTTAAAAATGTATTTGTGTAAAATTACAGTATAATGGGACTGTCTGTTTTGATTAATGTGAATTGTCTGTATGCAGAGGAATCTCCAGAAACACCTACAAACCCTACAATGAAACTGAAGCAAGCAGAGATTATTGTAAGTCAAAGAAATGCCAAAAGTACCATGTACTGATACATTCTGATAACATTGGTAGTTGATGCATTAAGCCCATCTGTAAATTCAGGGTGATATACTGGATCTCTATGGCGAGGAAGCAAAGGGTGATCATAGTAAAGATGAGTTTCTGCAGGACTTTACTGCATCACAGAAAGTTGGTGGAAAAATTAATGAATTTACAACACCACAACCACTTAATAAGCAGGGTGGCATCTCAGAAGGTAAGTGCCATATAAACATTGGTGCATTTTCTGATGTGACTGCAGCACCCTTCTTAAAGACTTTCATATGCTTTTGTAGAAAATAAGGTGAAATTGGACATGATTCTAAAAGGACCTTTGGAACCTCTGACAAGATCAACTCCAACTTTGACCTCCTCTCTAGTTATTGTTACAGAAACTACTAGAGAATATGTACATAGACCTGGGACAAAGGACAATGATAGGGCTCTCGAAATAATGAACATTCTTAAAATGGATCTGTCCAAAAATAGTGAAGTTGGAGACCACGGACATGTGGTTTCTACTCAAGCTGCTGATGTCAGAGAAGCTGACTTTGACCTGGACTTTAAACCTGGGGCAAAGAAAGGTGATCAGATAGAGGACATTCTTTCCAAGGACCTACCCAAAGAAAGTAAAGAATTTAATGGAAAACATATTGATGCCATTGTTACCCAAACTGCTGATGTTCAAGAAGCTGCCACTGATTCTGTTTCTGTACCTTGGCCAAGGGGCAATGGTGGTGCATCTCAGATGGATAATATTCTTGAATATGTATTGGACAAAAACAGAAATGAACCAATTGGAGTAAATGATAAAGACACTGTAGTTATATTGGAGAGGCCTCCGACAAAGGATTATGAATCTACTACCTACACCATCATAACCAAGTCTCAAGAAGACCAACTCGCAACATTTAATGAGGCGCCTACTAAATCAGCAGCTCCTAAAGTGATACTGATTGAGTACAATACACTTACACAACCACCCACATCAGAAGAGGAAGCTTCACATTTAGATCAGAAAGTTGAGGAGCTCTTGATAACATATCAAATAGAGGAAGAACTATTTCCAGGCACCGAGGTTCACGCAGAAACATTGAATGTGGTCAAGGAAGAGAGCAGTATTTCTACGAAACGAAGAAACGAAGAAACGGAGGAGGTTGTCACTGTAGCAGGAGGGAGGGAGGGTCAATTCAAAGACAAAACAACAGAAAAAGTTAAATACACTGGCACAGTCATGAAGGATATTGAGTATGGGGTTGCTGTAGAAGTCCCTCAAGCTACCGAGGTCCCAAATGTAGAACTCACAGTCAATGAATCACCATATACTATCAGTTTTCTGGGAACAACAGCAGTCTCGGAGCCCAGCATTCCCTCTAAAGAGAAAGACACTGCTGATACACCAGTGGAAGATGAAAAGAGTAGTGAAGACCCTAATCAGGGTGATGGTCGAGTCAGCTTTGCCATGCCCGCTAGCCGTGGCCGTGCTCTGATGGTGTTCTTCAGTCTGCGGGTGACCAACATGATATTCTCTGAAGATCTGTTTAACAAGAGTTCTCCAGAATACAAAGCCCTGGAGCAGAGGTTCCTGGAGTTGGTAATACATTTCTCCTATTGTTTTTCTTTTACCTGTTCTAATATATTAACATTTTATAGTGGGTCATTGTTAAGTAAGTTCACCATATGTCCAAGGTAACTGAAATTGTATTGTGTTTAGTAATTAATTTGTTATCAATATATGTTTCATCGACAAAAAATAAAGCACCCATATAGAAATGTCAGATAACTGCAAAACTTGGTATGCAGTTATGTCACATACAGATTAGGCACTGGGCCTTGTCACACAATGGCATCAAATTGTCTCCCCCACTGTCTATAAAAAGACTCTCAGAGGCTAGCCTTTTTGTAGAGGTGCAGGGGCAACACTGTTACACCCTCTTGTGGCAAGATCCACAATCTAATCAGACCACGTCATTATTTACATATCTGCCTACAATGTAACTACATGTCCAGTTTTGCAGCAATCTGATATTTCACTCTGGATGATTTCTTTATTTTAATCAATGAGTATATTTTGCTTTCTTTGCTTGGTGACTAGCTAATCCTATCAGTTACCATTTTACTAGACTCTAGTCTCTGTTTATTAAAATCCTCACATTAGATTTTTAGTTACATTAAAGTGTTTAGAATTTAAAGTTTTTAGAATATAAGAAGGCGAACAGTAGCATAATGTCTTATGGAATTCACTGGGTGCAGCAGAGGTACACCCTAAACAGGGAGCCAGTCCTTCTCAGGCTTCCGCAAATGCACCATTCAACCTTTATGTTGCAAACCCCATTTGAGATTTAAACCCAGGCCCCTGTGGGCACTCGGGTGATGCAGCTGATTTGCTGGTTGCTGTGATCAACTGACGTCTTGTTCAGTGCTTACTTATGCCTGCATCCTGTAGTTACTGGGGATAGATGCAAAAGACCCGTATATGAACTAATAATTACTTACTAAGGAAATACTGCATGATATAACAATATTTAATGTATCATTGTAGTAAAAGGTTAGCAACTTTTTAATCATTATTTTCACTATAGTTTATGACGTTTGTTTTCATCAGCTGGTTCCATACTTGCAATCAAACCTGAGTGGCTTCCAGAACCTTGAGATACTTAACTTCAGGAATGGTAGCATTGTGGTGAACAGCCGTATGAAGTTCTGGAGGCCAGTTCCTCAAGGAGTTACCACGGTTGTGTACTTGATCCTGGAGGATTTCTGCAACACTGCATTTCAGACCATGAATCTGGCCATCGACAAATACTCACTGGAAGTGGAGTCAGGTAGCATCAATATTTAATCTACAGACATGCATCATTCTCAAATATGCTGCAGTTAGGATTGAGTACCACCTCTTCCGATGAATAATAATGATGGAATATGCTATTAATATACATCTGCTTTGTCCTGGTCACATTGGTGGAGCTCTTGGTGTTCAGACATAGACACTGAGATATTGTGTCAGGAAATCAGAACCATCCTACATAAACATAACGTGGATACTTTTTATATTCTGTGCTTGTTAACAGATAATTTAAAATGTCTTCCAAAAATATGAAAATGTCATTTTAATTCTGACCAACAAGTGTGTGTTCTGTTTTAGGTGATCATGCAGACCCATGTAAGTTCCAGGCGTGTAATGAGTTTGCAGAGTGTACAGTGAATCGCTGGTCTGGTGAGGCAGAGTGTGTATGTAATGCAGGGTACATCAGCATAGGTGGCTTGCATTGCCAAAGTGTCTGCGAAATCCATTCAGATTTCTGTTTGAACGATGGCAAATGTGATATCATCCCAGGCCGTGGAGCCATCTGTAGGTGTGTAACTATAGCCATAGGCTGGTGTGTTTTTGTGCTCATGGCTGAAAGAATAGCCCAGAAATGGCATTTCAGAGAATTCAACAGTTGCGTGTGTTGTAGGTGTCGGGTAGGGGAAAACTGGTGGTACAGAGGGGAACGCTGTGAAGAGTATGTGTCAGAGCCAATGGTGGTGGGCATTGCCATAGCATCAGTGGCTGGATTCTTACTTGTGGCTTCAGGAGTCATCTTCTTCTTAGCTCGAGCTCTAAGAGACCAGTATGATGAAGAGATGGTGGAACCTGTGAGGTATGCAACAAATGATCATCCATCACACTTCAGAATGTCTTCTGCCAATTTCTTTGGCTGCTGTAAAAAAAACTGGACATGTCTATGTTGTACTTTATGATAATGTACAGTGAAACACTGATATTTAAATCCCCTCAGTTTGTTTCATTTCTTTGTGTACAAAACAGTATTGAATCACAGTATAATAGTAATATTTTTTCATGGAATAACAGCAGCAGTAGCAACAGGCTGTAATGCACACTGTACATGTTCAGCACTGTGCAAAAGTCTTAGGCATTTCACATTTTTCAGTTAATATTTTGCTTATTCATTATCATTATTATCATTATTATCATGCTTATCATAAATAGACATTTACCTTATTGTTCCACCTTGAAGATTAAAGTCAAGTTTGTTGACTACAATATAACGTGATCTTTGTGTATTTTAGTGTGTTAAATTCAAAAATCACATCTGTTTCCTCCTGTCTCTTTTGTTTTTTTTTCTCCAAAACACTGTCTACTCATAAACTTTGAATATAAATAATACATGCTGAATATGCCATCAGTATAACTAATAATAAGACTGCTTATTAAAAAGTTAAAACTGCTGATGTTGGCATTTTATGGCTGTATAAGCAGCTTGAAAACTGAAAGCAACATTCAGTCATTCAAAAGGCTTGGAAGTTGCAGATAATTAAACTTCATTTCAGTTCATTTCGGCCCTATTCCAATGCTCAGCTTTAAGTTTGGTTGCTCATTACGACAAATTGCTTTGGAAAGTTCAGATGACGATGAATTCTGTTATCCAATTTTTCAAAAGTCTCAGACGATGAAGATATCGTGGCCTCAGAAGTTGATGCCAAAATATATGCGAGCCATTCACTCAAGCCGAGTTGAATATCTTTATATCTTTATATGATCTCAATAGCAGTGTTAATGGCTGTTGGCTCCTGATACCACATTTATGTATCATAACAGAGAGTATCATAACAGTTACTGCATTGGCATCTAATGACTTAAGTCTGTGGGATGTGATAGTTACAGTGAGTCCAAGAAGTATTTGATCCCTTGCTGATTTTCTTTGTTTGCCCACTAATAAAGACACTATCCTT
>JAVSBV010174567.1:0-13612 GCA_033117975.1 Parotocinclus spilosoma | reverse complement strand
TGATGTCTTAAAGCACTTTTGTAAGTCGCTCTGGATAAGGGCGTCTGCTAAATACTGTAAATGTAAATGTAATGTAATGCAGACTCAATGAAGTGCACACAGAAATGATCCAGGCTGCTCTATATTGGATTGAACCCAGATTTTAAATAGGATATACAGATTTAGTTTTCCCACATTTAAGATCTAAAGTGACGTTAACAATTTGGTTCATGCATACCAGTTTTAATTAAATTGTATTTTTGCTTTTCATTTAGGATTTTCTCTAGTGAAAATTGTGGAAATAGCTACAAACATATTTTCAATGTGGATCTGCTTACCATTGTCAACTCCTTGTGCAGCTCCACTAATTGCTTCATGGACTTGGCTTTTCAGCAATGAGCTAATCAATAATAGGGTCAAATGACCAGGTTTCAGATTTAATTTTATTCAAGTTTTTGTTTAAATTCCCTAGTTCCTGGCAGAGACTGAATTAACTATAGATTTTGCATTCTAACCTAAACTGGAAATAGATTTCTGCCTGAAGAGATTTTCACAGTCAGTTCTAGCATTCTCTGTGAACTTTTATAAAATAACATTTTGAAGGATTATATGTGCAAAAATACTTTGTTCCTCACCTATTTTATACCTTTCACACTGTTTGACAGTAATCAGGGGCCTCATGTACTAAGACTTGCATGGATTTCCTACTAAAGATTTCTATTCACATAAACAAAGTCCTCCTCAGATCACTGCTTTATAGCAATGTGTGTACAGTGTGAAAAAACCTGCTATCGCTGCAAATTTCGCTTTAATAATTGCCTGGCCAATTGCATTGTATGAGAACCTTATATAACTAGCGGCCATGCGGATTGTCCTATCCAAAACAGCTGGCTCAAAGAGGACTGGGACATCTCAGACCAATCTGCCAGTTACCTTTGGAATGAGCCTGTTGCCAGGTACCCAAGCATTGTCAGCACCTGTAAGGGAACTGGCAATGCTTGGCTCCTCACCGTCTCTCTCACCAAAACTGGATCCAACTCGGCACACAGTTCCAAGAGGATAGCTCTTGGAACGGCTTATAAACCAGCAATTATCTTGGGCCAGAAAATCATAATGGTTAAGGAAAACGCACTCTCTGTAAATTCGGCCATTCGCAACATTCTCTAGTAATGCCGACGCTGCCTTGTCAAACATGTAGATCTATCATTGCAACATTTTACGCACGCTTGTATAATCTAGGCTAAGCGGATACACGGTAAAGAATTATTACTTAAATTAACCAATGAAATTGTCTGGTTAACTTCCTGATTTGAACAAATAATGGTTTTTACTATAATCAGTGTGTAAAGGATATCTTAATATTTGCATTTTTAAAGTATACGAACGAAATGAAACTGGCGTGAGGGAATGCACATTCTCACATTCAAGTCACTTTTAGTACATCTAAACGTGGGCATGAAATCCTGCGTGCGCAATGTTTTTATACATACACAACTTTAGTACATGAGGTCCCTGGTTTCTGTGTATCATTTGTATTGTTGTGCTAAATCAGCAAAAACACATGCCCATATTTTATTTAATTATATATTGCATGGTTTCTGCATTAATATGGTGTTATGTTCATTTAAGTCAGAATAAAAAAAATATTTATTAACATATAACATGAAAACAATTTTACAAATCATGTCTTAATCAAACATATTGACTAATTGTCCATATTCCATGGGGGAAAAGTATGAGAGTCTCAGGGCTAATGAATTCTTGTTCTCTGTAAAAAAAAAGTTGAGGGTCATAGTGGACTATAGAACAGAAGGTTTTCACCACAAATGCCAAGCTACTGCTGTTTGAATCTCTTGAGTATGGTCCTTATTCCTCAAGTAGTTGGATTATATGCTCTCTCAAATATTATTATACTTTGCAGTGTCTTTCTAAAGATACAATCAGAAAATTTAGGGATGTACACAAAATAAAAAGTGCAATTTTCAGAACAAAATTGGCTTCCACAGGCAAAAGTCAGTATTTAGTGTGACCTCCCTTGGCACTAAGCACATCTTGAATTCTTTTGGATACTTCCTCAAGTTTTCTGAGTTTATCTTTTGCTATATTGTACGGGACTTCGTATAGAGCTTCCCAGAATTCCTTTTTAGATGCACGCTGTCTTTTATTTCTTTTTCTATTCAAGTGATCCTATAGTGCCTCTGTCATATTGAGGTCTGGAGTTTTACTGTTTTTAATACTGCATATAAATTTCTTGTATTTCTGGTTGCACTGTAATAAAAAGAAACTAAGAAATAATTATATATGGTGCTAAAACAACAAATCGAATGGTGGCTTAACACTTTTGCACAGTACTGTATATTTAATTACACAGTTAATGCTCAGCTGAAAGCATGTTCAGCAGCACTGTGATGTTGTGTAAGTTTGATAAGATATGATTAATTTAATTTGATAGAATGTCCCTTCGGAAACATTAGCAACCTCCTAAAGTGGTAGACGTCAGGAGTCAAGGGACACTCAGTTAGTGAGTATGAATTAATGACTAAATTAGCAAACATAGGGCATTCATTAATAAACTGATATTTGCCATTAGTTTTTGACAAACGATCCTTGTCAGTGAGGCCTGACTTCTGGATCCATTGTACATGCCTTAATGAAAAATAGCACTAGCTATACAGATTGCATGTGTTCTGACTTTTCATCATTAAATAATTCGCTGTGGTCTTAATGATAATACTTTACTCAAATTCAGCAGGTTGACGTTGCTCCTGCCCTGTCGTCAGCACTTGCTGCTTTTCAAACTGACAGCTGCTCCTTTGTGACACACTGTTGCCACCTTTGTGGCCTCCCAGCACAAAGGGGTATGACTGTCTTCATCTGCTGTCCTTCAACATCCACTTTTGCTGATTCAGTCTCTTGATACTGACGGATTTTAAGCACTTACACTGTTAGTCTCCTCTTTCATCAATACCCAGCTCTCGCAACAAGGTGTTGACTACTGAATATGAATGTTGTCACATGCAGAGGGAAATAAGTGGGCCCAGCTCATTGCAGCACAGTGGTGCTAATAGTTTAAATGTGCTCAATTGACAGCATAGATTCAGTCAAGTGAGATGCTGAGCTGACAGCAGCAAATGATTCTCCATCAGACATGCAGATTTGTGAGGCATCGACTTGTAGCTGGTCTTCAGATGTGGAACGCTGTGATACTGTAGGGCTGCTGGCTTCATTATGCAGTAAACTTCTTGAGGCATTTCTGTTTTTAATCTTGTCAATATAAACCAAATTCATGTTATCAAAAACATACAATGCATGAAAGATTTCTTGTCTTACTCCCAAGGCCTTGTGCTGGACAGGAAATTGTGAATAAATAATGTGCTGCTTCTCCCTATGGTGCCATTGAGATTAACCCAGTTGGTCTTCAACATAACTCTGCTGCCAAAGGCTGTGTACTGTGTAGACTGGTTTATTTCTCAGAATGATTGAACTATAAGGTCACTTATCGTTATTGACCCAGTTCTCTTGTCTTTATTGTTCGCCTGAATTCAGTAGCTCAAAGACGTGAGCTGGTCGTTCGCTCTTCAGAAACCGAAGTTCACCCACACAGTCTTGATGAATGATTGGCCAGAAGTGTTTTGTAACCTGTGTTTGATCTTATATCTGGGAAACAGTGCTACTATTAAGACTGCATATTGACTAGTGCTGATACTTATTGTATCTGCAACTACTGACATCATTAAAGTAATTAAGCCAACTCTAAGCAAGTGTTACAAAACTGTAAGGGTCTGGTGGTTATTAAAGATTATCGCTGTAATTGGATATATATGGTTACATTTGTCATTGTAATGCTAATTATAAATAAATTGCTTTCTACATCTTTATTCCTACACATAATATTTGCTGTAATTTAGATGTTAGTATTACCCTCCTACACAATGGAATTTAATTACGTAGCACATCTTGGTTAATTTTCCTGAACACATCTCAAGGCCACACAGTCGCTGTTGCAGATGCCATGTTGATCATTGCTATAACAGATGGGTGCAAGGTCAACCTGACTTGACCTGTCGAATCTGTGTAACTATGATAAAGTGAGCAGCACCTGATTTGTTCTGATAGATCCAACATGCAATGCCTCAAGCTGCCCAGGAGGAGAACTCTCCCTTGACCTCTAAACCCACATCCATGTCAACCTAAACCATTAGACTTCTTTGTAGACAAGGTCATCACAGGACATACCTATTAGCATAGAGTTATGTCTCAGTTCTGCCATAACTGTCACATCCAGAGACCTAAGTGATAGCATGATTGATTTTCCGTGAAACATCAGGCATATTATTGGGTTAACAGTGCTTAAGCTTTAAGCTTGATTGACACTTGCTGGTCTATGTCCTTGGGTTAGGGGCGAACATTTGGTCTACAGAGATTTGCTGGCTTTTATATACAAGTGGGAGTAAAAAAATATTTTTTTAAAGAGATATAGTGAACTGCACTGCCTGAAGTGCACTGGTTAAAAGTGGTCCCAGATCAATGGACATTCCTGAGACATTGATTAGTCTCCCTTGTATGTGTTTAAGCTTTGACGTGAGCGCAGATGAGCAATACAGATGTGGATTTGGAGAAGTTGTGAAGAATCTCTTTGTATGCGTGAAACAAATTGGATCAGATCCAGTTCAGCCTGAAGGGATATTTCCTTTAAGTAAATATGGAACAGCCTTTTTATTTTTTGTTCAGTTGCTGGTAAGATCATTGGCCCTTTGCATTTAATTATAAATAGCTGTACCTCTATGGAGGATTTATTGTATAATAATAGCCAGAATCTTAGAGCTATTTTGTAAAGTTTATCTTTATTATTGGATTGATGGCCATAAAATCAAATAACTACTCTAATTTGGATGTGACCCTGTGACTTTGCTTTCTGTATATATACTTTTAAAGTTTGTATTCAGTGTCAAGTCAATTTATTTCTATAGCACTTTTTACTATACAGTATTGTCACAAAGCAGCTTTACAACAAAGAGAACTTTACAAAACCCCTAGAAAACTATTATCATGGCCTAATTTTGGCAGATACCAGACTTATTGTAAAGACAATACAATCATCACTTAAACTGGTATAAAACTGCTATTTGAAGAAAGAAATCAAACTCATTCACAATGTCTCACAAAAGCAAGTACACCCCTCATATTTTTTAACTATTTTATTATATATTCTCATGGGACAACACTGAAGATATGACACTTTGATACAATGTAAAGTAGTACGTCTATAGCTTGAATAACAGTGTAAATTTGCTGTACCCTCAAAATAACTCGGCACACAGACATTAATTTCTAAACTGCTGGCAACAAAAGTAAGTACACCCCTAAGTGAAAATAGCCAAATTATGCTCAAAGTGTCAATATTTTTTGTGGCCACCGTTATTGTCCAACTATCTTGGTGATGGAGTTCACTAGAGCTTCACTGGTTGCAAATCCTCTTCCACTCCTTCATGACCACATAACAAAGATGGTAGATGTTTGCCCTCCTCCAAATTTCATTTGAAAATGCATCTTAGATGCTCAATAGGGTCTAGATCTAAATACATGCTTGACCTTTACCTTCAGTTTCTTTAGCAAGGCAATGATCATCTTGCCACAGCCAGCAGAACTCATGCAACCCCAAACCAAGACATTCCCACCACCATGCTTTTGTGTTCACTTGGTTGCTGCCACACACGTTGACACCATATGACCCAAGTTCTTCTTGACCTCTTCATACCAAAGGACATGGTTCCAATAATCCGTGTCCTTCTTAAGCTTGTCTTCAGCAAAGTATTTGAGAGCTTTCTCAAATCTTTAATAGAAACTTCCTATTGGAATGACATCCATGCAGAGCAGTTTGATACAGTTTGTGGTATATGGTCTGAGCAATGACAGGCTAACTCCACCCTTTAACCTCAACAGCAATGCTGGCAGCACTCCTACATCTATTTTCAAAAGCCAACCTCTGAATGTGACGGATATGAGCATGTGCACTGACTAGTTTACATTGCATCAAAGTATGATATATTCAGTGTTGTCCCAATAAAATATATAATAAACTAGTTACAAAAATGTGAAGGTCTACTCACTTTTGTGAGATACTGTACATTTTAGTAGTTTAGCTTACAAGTGATACAGGTGCTTTCTGTATATAAACCCTTAAAGCCCCTACAAAACTATTATCATGGCCTAATTTTATTGCAAAGACAATACAATCATCCCTTATAATGTCCATGTAATTGGCCCTGCATTGTGTTTAGAAAGTATAGCGTTTGTGTCTCCTCTTGTATGGCTGTGAGCATCCATTTAGTGGGCCAGGTATCATCCCAACTACCTTCTGATGTTACATTTGGTCTTAAAAGTGGTTATGTTTGAACTATAATGGCAAATCTGAATTTCTTTAAATCAGATTGCTTGGATTGTAATGTAATGTATCAATTGAAATCAAGCAAAAGCCATGATACCACCACCATGTTTCACAAACGAGAGTATATTCTACTCTACACATTATATTTCTCATTTGCCTAGAAATTTGTATTTCGTGTTCATCTGTCCATGATTTATGTCCTATCAGTTTTCTGGCTTGTCCATGTGATCTTTACCAAACAGCAGCAACATTTACACATCTACAAATGTGATGTGAACATGATAGACTTGATAGATCAACTCATATCTGGTTGTCATTCCACTAATTGAAAACACCTGACTACTTTTACCTTCAATTTAACTCCTCAACCTAGAGGTTTACACATATTTCCACTCACATGTATATACTATTGTTTTCCTAAATAACTACATAACCAAGCATAACGTTTTTGTCTTAACTGTTTAATTCAGCTCTCTTTATCTCTTTTACTTTTACAATGTGCTTGAAAATCTGACTAAGCTTTAGTTCATATTTTTGCAAAAAATATAGAAAGTCCTACAGGGTACACAAACTTTCAGATCCAACTCTGTACATACAGTATATATAAATATGTACATATATGTATGTGTATATACAGTATATGTATATATACAACATTTATGTAAATGAAACTGGTTTTAAAAACACATTCGTATGCAATAAAGCCGATGTGGATTAAATTGCTTTGGAATTGCTTCAAGAGTAAAAAGGTGGTTATCTGGTATTTGTCCAACTGCCAAAATCACTTAAAATTGTGCTGGGAGCTTAAATTCGCTCTCCAGCCAAAGTATTGAACTTTCTTTAAGACCATCCCCTGCATTCCTCAAACGATTTAATTTGTGCTCTTCAGGCACTTGTATTTGAACCCCAGGTCTATCTCAGCCAATTTTTCAGCCAATTTTGGTCAGCCATCATTCCTTTAAACTAACCAGTAATAGTGCTGCTGAGATATGTCTGCTCTAAGCTAAATGGAGGGCAAGTGGGAAGTGTTCAACTCTTCCATCATTGAAATGTATTGATTATTCCTACAAGGGGGGACATGGATGTCCGGACACTTCTGAAGTTTGTTTGACGTCCTGAATTTCAGCTCAGGTGCACAGTAGGTACACATGACCAAACGGGAACACAAACAAGCCTGCAGCAGAGTGGTGGTGTTTACTGTACAGATGTAAGACAGCATATAGAGGTGCTGCAGCAGACGGCAAGAACTGTTTATTTGCATGACCTTGAGACGAGCTATGAATGCAGACAGTGCTTTGTCTTTCATGTTATGTTTGTCTCAAGGGTAAGGATGTGTGAATTTTTAAAGAGACATTTTATCTTGTCTAATGTAAATAGAGAAAAAAGAAGAAAGTAAGCTGACCTTGGAAGAAGGTCAAATGCATTCAGGAGTAGGAGAACATAACTTAGGAAGTTCTTTAAAATGCTTCTGATTGCCTGAGTAACATAATCTAAATCATTGTCATGGATTGCCTTATAGTTCCTGGCCCAGAATTATAGTAATAATTCCATGTGCTTGGTTTTACAGACCATAAGTGTCGCATGTGAAGTTAGTATGATGTAACAGTGATAATATTTGAGTCTCCTGGGTTTTTCTGGTTACTGTTTGTTCGCAAAAGACATTGTGGAGCAACTAGTAGAGTATGGTACAGTTACTCAAAAATGCTTCTGTGGTAGGGGTATGTCCATGGGTGGTCTGTAGTGGGCATTTGCTAATGTGACAAAAAAAAATCACCATCATAGCCATTTTTGAGCGTTATTAGCTTCTTGTAACTTTGTCACTGGTCATCAAAAATGCACTGCTTTTCTAATGGCTATTTTGAATGCGTGGGTGCTTCAACTTTACATTATCGCCAAACCATGATACTTCTTATCATATACATTACGGTACAGACATTAATTGAACTGCAAAGCCTATTTGTAGCTAAATGCTGTTGGAATTCAAATGAAGTCTTTATATCTTTGATTCTTGATGCGTTTGTTCTCTGGTTCTTAAAAGTTATATTAGTAGTCTTGTATAGTGTCAGTGTTGGGTATGAGACTTAGAAGATCTATTATATGGTCTATTTAGTATTGAAACTACAGGAGTATATTCTTTAATGGTGAGTACTGTTGCAGCTTTTTCCCTTCCTTACTTGCATTCCTTCCTTGTTTAGCTCTGAATCTGCTGTCACTACTTGCCCATTTTAGCAGCTGTCTATTGACAGGCACTGTTTTTGCTATGTGCTGAAGAAGGCACACACTCAGAACATGTTGTGTTAATGAAAAGAAAAAAAGTGACCAGGCCCTGGAGCTCACAAAACTCACTGTTAGTATGTGTTTGAATGTTTGAACTGATCTATCTAGCACCTTGTAAGTAAGAGATGATACAGTATGTAAAACTGGTCTTCAGTTACATTTATGGACCACAGTGACCTCATGATCTCAATGTATGACTGTTTTTGCACTTGGCTTGGATATTAAACTCTGGTACAGCAACAGCTCGTGGATTATTTGGGGGAAGAAATCATCATCACAGGTTTATTATGAGATACATTCTGTTTACACTGTCACTTAATAGCTTATACACATATAGATTATACACTGCAATTAAAAGTTAATATTGTCAAAAATATTCAGTACTGATCAAAGATTTTTGGCAACCACTATAAGTGTTGAAACACAAATGCTCTGGCACATACAAACTTATTATGTTCATAAACTAAGCAGCTCTCAGGAAGCAGTCTGTTTTTGCTTTGTTAAGCGTTTCAGATGGCCAAAATTTTAAACAAAATGTGGTATTATATTCAGAGAAATATGACAAGCTGGATCTAACCAGTGATCAAGGTGAGATGCCCAGATGGTACTGTTCATACTTTAGTTTGAGAAACAAATGGCTTATGTTTCCCCAGTTAGCTGATAAATACCAAACATTAGTGCTGTCTGCAGCACAAAAGACCCTTTGGAATTGGAATATCTGAATAAACAGTAAGGGCTAGAATGGATAAAACTTAGGAAATTAGCAGGGGCCCTCTGAGCTGTTGTGTGTTGGACTTGAAAAATGAAAAGTGAAAAATGCACAGAAATTGCTGTGAAACAACTGACAGAACACCAAGCAGCCGATTCAAGATTTGAAAAATGTAAAACTGCAGTTGCTGCAAATTAAGAATGCTCTGATAAATATAGTTTCAGGAATAGATTAGTTATACACTCACCGGGCAATTTATTAGGCGCACCTTGCTAGCAAGAAGATGGTTGGAGCATTTTTTGCTTTTGGAACGTCATTAATTCTTCATGACATATATTCTACAATGTTTTTGAAACATTTCTCAGAGATTATGGTCCATGCTAGCATCACTCAGTTGCTGCAGATTTGCCAGCTGTTCCACCACAAGGTGCTTTTTAGGATTGAGATCTGTGGAGGCCATTTGAGTATAGTGAACTGATTGTCGTGTTCAGGAACCTAGTTGGAGATTATCTGAGCTTTGTGAAATGGTGTGTTATCCTGCTGATAGCAGCCATTAGAAGATGGGTACACTGTGGTCATCGACATTTGTTGTACACAATGGACACAATTGCTGTAATCTCCAAAAACATTTATCTATTGTTCTATTGTCCAAATTTGGTGAGCCTGTGCGAATGTTCAGTTTTTGACGTACTGTGACATACAGACATACGGTCTTCGGTATACGTAAATAATAATGAGTGGTTATTTCACCAGCTTGCTGAAATGGAATTAATGAGCTTTACTAGTGAAACACCAAAGATGGATGTTTCATGGTTACAAAACCATTTTATTTTTACCAGTCAAACTCTGGTGCATGATTCTCAAGACATGACTTCAAACGTTTCTAAAATCTTTACAAACTATGAAATAGCAGAACCATTACTTGTATATTCTCCACTGGCTTTCTCCACAGTGGGACTTTATATAGTATCATCTGAGTTTAATAACCCCTTACAACAAGTGAGATGAGGTGTAGCATTAAAAACATACTCACATGCTATGAATACCTTATGTAAAGATGGGGTGCTGTGATGACTCATGGGGTGAGAGAGTATGGAGGGTCATGTAAAAGAGTTATGGTACTTGTAGCTTGAAAAACACAGGCATAATGTCTTACTGAACTCTATGCCTGGATGTCTGCGTTTGTTTTTTCTCTTGAGACTACAGTCCTTACACTGATCACACATTTGAGGTGTCATAAATTCTTTCATAAATCATGTCTTTATCTCTGAAACATGAGGCTCTTTCTGGATCATTTGACATGACCTCATCTGACATTTAACTATGACTGAAGTTGTAGAAAGAGAGATAACAGGACCTAAATGGGGCACTAGTGCTGTTGATACATGGTGGTTCAAAAACCCTTTAAAAATGTACTCTGTTGAACTCTGGTGTCACAGCCACATTACAGGAACACCATATTCAGTAACTGCATAAAGGAAAGGAAATTGTAACCCACAGAAGTTCATATAATATTGTCCAGGCCTTTATGGAGTGCATATGCAATTCGCATCATCACCCTTCGTAAATGGTACAGAGCTCCCAGTGCGTAGGGAATGGATTAATTGCCCTGCCACTCCCTTGCATATTGCGTGAGTGGAACTTTATTGACCAGCATCATTGCACCATCTGTAGCTCAAATCATGCTGTGATTATTCATTAATGATTTGTACTTAAAGTCCTAGAACTGGGGTGTCCAGTCTGTCCACTATGCATGAAGTCTATTATCATGGAGAGCTGCTGTTTTCCGTGTTAAAAATTGGAATTTATCTGTAAGAATATTTACATTGACAGCAGGTAGTGTTAACGATTCTGTTAAAGAACAAGTCATTTTAATCTCTGTAGATTTATATCAGTGTGCCAAAGCATTACAACCACATATCCTAGAATAATGTTAAGTTGGTGGTATGTGTCAGATTGGATGTCAACATGTATGCATCCTGCTTCCATTATTTCCCAAGGTAAATGGCACACACACATCCAACCATGCATGTGGTGTATATGAAAGTGGGACTCACTGAACCAGGAGAATTTTCTGGTCCATCAAAGTGTGGTTCTGACTCTTGCACTATAAATGCTTTTGAATGTGGACAAGGGACAGTATGAATAGGTATCTGGCAGGTCTGGAAATATGAATACTTGTTAATTCTTTAGTACAATGCAGTTTGTTATCACACATTCCTCAATTAGCCAATATTAAAACATATAATGCAACCAGTGAGAGTACCTGTCATTTCAGACCAGGTGCTACAGTCTCTTTTGCACTTGCATATCATTAAGTTCTGGACAACAAACATACTGTTTTTGTTTTTCAGAAACTCAGAAAACACAATGTACAAGGTGGCAAATATGCTGGGTTTGAGAAATAAAGTCATACATTTCTACATGTGAATATAAAGGTCATAGTGGTTGATGAAATGAGCAGTGCAGAACTAATGACCCGGGCTTGTGGTATATGAGATTTTATATGAGGCAGTACAGGTTTGTTATTATTCATGGCACAGATCTCAGGAACTGTTTTGCACAAGAAAAAAATATCAATTAATTAATTTTTATATTTTCTTTTAAAATGTGTTAAGAGCAGTATCAGACTGTATGTAATTAAAGAATTGATGTGCATTATTAAAAATGTATAAAATATTCCTTTGCATGTAGCTTTGTAGATAAGGGTACAATCAAAAATCAAATTAATCTTTTCAAACTTAAACCAGAACTGGAGTATTTCTCTTAAAAAAAAAACAGAGACAATAATAATGCAAATAATTCTTAGACAAATACCCATCAACTTACACAGAAACTTATTTTAGCTAACCTTTTTAAGGTTAATAATCACAACTCAGTGATGCTAACTTATGTAATTCTACAGGGCAAATTATCTCCCAGCTCTTGCTGTCAAATAAGCAATTTGGGTTAGTGTCAGTCTCATGCACCTGATTGACCTTGATGCGTCCACATAAAGGGTTATTTCTCCACTGCACAAGTTATGTGTTTCTCTATTAGCACATGCCTTTCTTAGTATTATAGGTAATTAGTCGGATGTCCAATCAGGATGACCTGTGAAGGAGAGAACTAGATGAGTGGTGCTAGAGAAACCTTGCATTTTAACGATTTGTCTTGCTTAATTAGCTTACTTGTTGCTCACACCTTCACTAAGGTGTAAGACCCAGTGGCAGAGACATACTCAGCCACACTTAAGCATGCAGTGTAAGGACTTAGTAGACCTGCTGTAATAAGTTTGTAACTAAGCTGTATGGAAATTGGATGGGCACATGCACACGGACTTGTGAAGGTAATTAAGGTTGGTCTATTCATAAGAGAAGGGAGCACAGGGAGATGGCTTGCTTTAAAGCAAGTGGGTCAATACTTCAAAATGAAGGAGTGAGAATTTAAGCAGCAGTGGGCTGACTGTGTCCTAATGATCAGGGCAAAGGAAGTTCTAATTAGTAGCAGCCCTGCTCGAGAAATAAAAAGGACATTGCTGTTAAAGTTTGCTCTCTGATGCTGCTTGTACATTCCTTCAAAAGTCCTGTGATGAACTGGCTTTTTATTATATCCCCATGTTCTATAACTCTACATTTATTTGACGAGTTGCACATCGTCGTGTTACTGCGTCGTCCCTGCTTGGCCTCACTTGGCACTGCTGGCTAGTACTGGCAAAGGACAGAACGGATTTTGGAGCTGCGCCATTTTGCTGAGCCTCTGTCAAGATGGTGGCTGTTGCATTGCCATCGGTGCACTGATCCACAACAGCTTTCACACCTGCAGGCCAAATGAAGATGAAGGCAGGCAAAGGATGGCAGGATCTCATGGTTTGACATATTGATAGATTGGGAGAGTCAGATGAACAGCAATTACAGTCATTGCCATTCTCCCAGGTGTAGAGGAATGATCTAGCCAAGATGTTCAACACATTTTTTAACACGTGTTCTCTAAAGATGACTACAGCCAAAGGATTTTGAGACCTTGAAATTACTGGAGTCTTATAGAAACATGCATAGAATGTATTATTATTGTTATTATTATCAATAGCAATTGCAAAGCGAATTCCAAAAAAGTTGGGACACTAAACAAATTGTGAATAAAAACTAAATGCAATGATGTGGAGATGCCAAATGTCAATAATTTCTTCGTAATAGAACATAAATGACAGATCAAAAGTTTAATCTGAGTAAATGTAACATTTTAAAGGAAAAATATGTTGCTTCAAAATTTCACAGTGT
>JAVSBV010174557.1:0-13612 GCA_033117975.1 Parotocinclus spilosoma | reverse complement strand
ATTATATAATATAACAAAGACAGAATGGTGTCACAGTAATTACCTGTTTTCATTATTTCTTATTTTTATTTCATTATTTAACAAATTAACAGAAGCCTTGTTAGCAAAAAACAGAGGTGTTTCTAGACCAAAGACTCCTTATGATCTTAGGGGTGCTGGAATTCAATTCAATCCGACACCCTTAAAATCATAAGGAGTCTTTGTTGTTGTTTTTCAAAAAGGGGAAGTTGTCTTTGGTAATGTGAAGAATTTAAAATTAACTTAGAATGTAATGGTAATTTGGTCACTTCATGTTCCACTGTCAAATTTCATAGTACAACTGTAAACCTGGTGGATAATGAAATGACCATACATCACTTCACAGTTCTACTCTGGATTTCGATGGCAATTTGGTCACTTCATGCTTCTACTGTCAAATTGATCACAATACATTTTCCTGGGCAGCATGAAAACTTACATGGGCTTTCCCCTCAGAATCTGTGATGTCTGACATGGCGTACACCAGGGCAGGACTAACGTAGAATGGTGTAGAAATGGGTTAATCACTGTAACATAATGCCGTGAAGGAAGAAAAGGAGAACGGAAGCTCCTCAGTGAAAGCTGGTTTTTGGTGACTCAGAGCTTCCCCCTAACAGCGCTTGCTATAAAAGTTCCTGAATCCCGAGGTGTTTCCCTACAAAAGCGCCCATGAGTTCGCACACCATGCTGACGAGCCCCGTCGTCTCCTGCTTCATCTTCTATGGCACACTATTGATCCTCAAGATGTACATCATTTCTGTCATCACCGGACAAGTCCGACTGAGGAAGAAGGTAAAGGCTTTGTGTAACATATCGTGACTGGAAGTGATGGAGAGTTGGAGTTGGAGTAAGCGGTGAGGGAACTTTTCGCTTTGGAAGCGTGAGACTAAACAGTAATCCTCTTTGCAACACAATATTCAACACCAGCATCTCGTGCGCATGGTATTGTGACACATTTAAAATGAAAACACAATGGGGTGGATCTGAAAGTGAGAACCGTGGTTTCATTTACATATACTTTTCTGACGGCTGCTGTGATTATACGTTTTTTTAAAAAGTCTCGTTTAGGCTTGTTTCTTTTGCCCACTGTTTATAGAGATCGGATCTCATGCAGGTTATATTGCAACTGCATTACTCTGTGCTATGCGATCCTTTATTTAAAACCTAAACTTGGCGTGATCGGTGCTATACTTGCAGGCTTTTGCAAATCCGGAGGACGCAGAGCGACACGGAGGGGTGCAGTTCTGCCGCATAGATCCCTACGTGGAACGGTGCAGGAGGTAAGAAAAACATCTCCAGAAACATTTTTATATGTGCATGGCAAGTGAGCAGTATCTCTGTGCAGTAAATATGCTTTATAAAAACAAACAAAAAAGAGGATCAGTATTACTGGAGCTGAAGGTTTTTCATGCTGATCCTGATAGTGCCTGATGAGAAGATCTCAGTGATTTAGGCTAGTGAGTTTGAATCCTGTAAGCTTTGTATTCCTGTATGTGCTTCTACCCTCGATCTTGCTTATGCAATGCGATACACTGGACAGCAATTTGAACGTGCAGTGATTTATATGACATAGCCCAGAGCAAAATGATTGTACCTGTATACATTTACTTATTTAGATTGGATATCTAAATAACTATATGAAGGTCCAGGGTTCAAATCCCACCTCTGCCAAGCTGCCACAGTTGGACCCTTAAGCAAGGCCCTTAATCCATAATTGTTTGGATTGTAAGACTGTATGAATTGTAAGTCGCCCTGGATAAGGGCGTCTGCTAAATGCTTTAAATGTAAATGTAAATGTAAATAAACAAGTCCAAACAATAACGTTACCATATCAGTGTGCTGGACTAAAGCTATTTCTTTCCATAATTAAAAATCACACGGATAAGATCATGAGGATTGCAGAAGTCAGTTAGAGCTAGACCTGTAGAGTCATACCTCTGTAGAGAAGTACAAGTTCCTCCCTTTGAACTGATGACAGTAAATTCTGCATCCGGGAAGCCTCTTTTGCTGCAAGTGTTGCGCAGTGAAAGTGTCATTTCTGCAAAATATATATAGAAAACAGATGTTCATACAATTCTGGCTATTTTCTCTTTTAACAACAACACTAGGAACATTTGATATTATAATATACCCTCACTGATCGCCATATTAGGTACACCTCCTAGTTTGTGCACCCATGGCCATTGGATGGTCCATTTGACACTTACTATATAAGAGTACTTTGTAGTTCTGCAGTTACACCCTGTAGTCAGGACCAGCACAGGTCAAGTACTGTTTGGGTGGCTGACCGTTCTCAGTACTGATGTGGACGGGACGTGTTAGTGTGTGTTGCGCTGATACAAGTGGATCAGAACGAGCAGAGCTGCTGGAGATTTTAAGACCTTAGTGTTACTGCTGGACTGAAAATAGTCCACCAACCAAAAATGTCCAGCCATCGACATCCTGTAGGAAGTATCCTGTGAGCACTAACTGTGTATCAATAGATGAACTACTGTCTCCGATTTTACATCTATAGGGTAGAGCAATCAGGTGAATGTCTCTAATAAAGTGGACAGTGAGCGAACAGCGTTTAGAAACTCCAGCAGCACTGATGTTTCTGTTTCACTCACACCAGCACAACACACAATAAAACACCACCACCGCAGCAGTGTCACTGCAGTGCAAAGAATGATCCACTACCCAAATAGTACATGTGTACTAGTACTAGTACTATGTACTAGTATCTGTGGGCGACCTTTGGGGGTCCTGAGCATTAGACAACAGAGTAAAGGGGACGAACAAAGTATTTGGAGAAACAAATGGACTACAGTCTGTAATTGTGGAACTACAAAATGTTCCATATGGTAAAAAGTGTAGAGAAAAGAAGGTGCACCTAATAAAGTAATCTAAATTTCGCATGGAGACCCAGGTTCCAGTGGTGGACGATCGCATGTATCTGATGGAGGAGAAGATTTAGCAAACACATCCTGACGATACAGCGACCCAGATAGCCCTGCTTTGGGCTGGCGTCCCAACCTCAACACAGTAGTGCTCTCGCCCGATCTGCTCCAGGGATGAGGTGCGGAAAAATCTTAAGCTTTGACATTCGACATAGTACTTGATTTTTTAAGTCGATAATTGGGCCAAACCCTCTCCTTTTACCCCCAATACTTGAAAAAATATATAGATTTGTTTAGAGGAGGCGCCTTACAGCAGTAAACTAGGAGCAGGAATGCTGGTGAACCAGAAGTGCGTTGTGCTGCTTTCTCATTTTAGTGGCAGTTTTAAGAAACCACAGCTAGCCCAGTTAGATTTGGCAGTGGACACTGGTTGTGCTTGCATTACTGTGAGATTGTGTGCAGACAAAATGCTTGGGGAAAAGAAAGAGATTTTCCCTTGTTATTAAATCCACTGTTTTGTCCAGAACACGGATCGAAATAATACAAAAGAATAGCACAAATGGTACACAAAACATCACCTGACTGTTTATAACCTTAGAATGAAATATGCTATTATAATATTTGATATAAGATAGAAGTTTGGAATTCCTGTACAAATAAGAACCGGTGTTTCTTTTGACATGATTCCAAGCTTAGTCCATTAAACCCAGTCTCTGTTTCCTTCCTAGATAATAAACCAGAACACTGAGAATATAACAGAGAAAAAAAAAACAAAGAACATTCCTCTCTCCGTCTGGTCTGCATTAGCGCAGGACTTGCTGTTGATGTGAGGCATTCGCACGCCACTCTACGTTGCTAGGAAATGTGCATTCCTGCTTAAAACCAGTTGTGACATTTAGGGTGGAATGACAGTGTTTAGGTTAGAAGAGGCTTCGCGTAGGGTTTGTCGTCATATCCTAGTGCAAATACCGTGACTGATATTCAGACTGATGCACTGAGATCAGGTACAAGCTACTGGCTGGCTATTGGGTGCTTCGTTGTGGTAAAGAAAGTGGTGGGCGTGTTCACCTGCCGCTGGTTTTGCTCTTGTCAACGCAACTTTTCAAATTTCCAGACCTTTGATAAAAGCATAAATTCTCCCGGAGAGCACAAAAATCCTCCCATAAATCGGTGATCCGCTTGGCATCCGCTAGGTGGCGGATTTTTTTCTTATTCGCTTCTCACGTTCTTTGGTCCAAACAAGTGAATAATATAACACGCATTTAATAGGATTTGATTTGGTACTTTAGGATTTGGTCCAAATAAGTGGCTGGTCTCATTAACTGGTGGTCCTATTAACCGGAATCGACTCTATATATGATCATTATACCCCCTGCTAACACAATATATCTAATGGTGGCCTAAGACTTTTGCACAATACTGTAGAATGACAATTGGATGTTGGGGTTTGGGTGACACAGTTGCACACAGCCTACAGTGGTGACCAAAGACCAAGTCTGGGAATGCTCTTCGCCAGAGACACTGACCAGAATAAAGGTGGGGTGAAAGGGAATTTAAAGAACTTTGAGGCTAAGCTGCATTCCAAACCACATATTGGGTACTAAATTAGTCACTTCACTAGTGAGTGACTAATTAAAATGTAATCTTTTTAGATTTTTCTTTAAATTCATTATGTCTTTATTTTCGGCGTTTTAATCTGGCCATGGCCGTATCATAAAATAATTAAGTTCTCAGTGGACAGCCACATGGGCACAGAGAGAACATACCAAACTCTAAATACAGTTGCCAGCTCTGGGATTGAAGCTGGATTGCTGGAGGGAACAAATTATGTTTTATACCACTACATGGTGTTATCTGTCTATATGGGTGTAATAAGCAGAGGATGTTCTGCTGGCTTCATTGCTGCATTTCTGAGATGTTGAGAAATTCTGCTTGGAAATTTCACATGCCTTGGTGTTTAGCAGGATCATTATCATGCTCTATTCAGAGACCGGCCATAAGTAAAAGTAACAGCTGAATTTTTTCACAAAGGAAGTTTAGTAATGACTTTGGCAGACACTGGAGTAGATGGGCTTTCATTCAAGAGGCTGAATCACACTCGGTCTAAACCAGAATCTTGACTTTCTTATGTTCTAACATTCAGGCGAATCTCTATGGCAGGACTGCATTAAGGAATTTCCGTTTCCATTTTAGTCATTTAGCAGAAGCGCTTATCAAAAACGACCTACAACTGATACAATCTTACAGTCCAAGAAAAGCTGGTCTTGCTCAAGGGCTCAATTGTGGCTTTTTTCAGAGGTGGGACTTGAACCCTGGACCTTCTGCCTTATAGTCCAGTACATTTACCACAACCCTGTACTGATATACTGCACAGATTCTTTCCACTTTAAGGATGGTCAATCAAATATTTTGGAAAACCAGATTCAATCGCGATTGTTTACAGTAACCATGACAAAGCACAAAAATGTATAAAAGGTATACGCCATTACTATACAGCCACACAGTAGTTTACATACTTTATGTTGTATTTTAAACAATAATATTAATTACAACCAAATATTAATTTGTACCTTATGTGTTTTTTTCTGCTTTCAAGACTATGATTCTCTTTTCCGTCAGCAGGTGTGGCAAAAATTGATTCAGACTAGCTGTCTGTCATTCAGACATGAATAAGATATATACTGTACTCTGCTAAAGTCTAGGTCCCAGTGCATAGGCTATATCACAGTTTTACCAATGGTCTATTAAGCATATAGAATTAATTCTGTTTATGAGAATACAACCTGAAAATACGGGAAATCAGGGAAAAACAACTTTTTAATGCTACAGTGGACATTTTTACTGCTCATAAAAGCAATGCCTAATGCCACATATGAAATATCCCCTAATCTTTGTGAGCAGTGTTTAAGTGTGACCTCCCCTTACACTTGAGCAGTAGCAGCATCTGGCAACTTTAGCGCAATGCCAAGTTGAAGCGTCAACAGTCAGAAGAAATCGGGAATGGTCATTTTAGAAGGGTAGCAGTTAAGTATGTTTTTAGCTGGGAATCAGGGTAAAAAAGGCTAAGATACTCAAAACCTTTGACATTTTTGTATCCATTTGTGAACAATATGTTATATAATTAATCAAAAGGCCACCCAAGGCCACACCCATTAAAGCAAATGTATGTTATTATGTATGGATGTTAAAAAGAGCACATAACTGTATTTTAGTGTCAAATCAATATGCTTACATGAACTGCATTTGATGATCTGCTATTTTTTTCAGGGCTCATATAAATGACATGGAGAATATCCTGCCCTTCCTTTTGCTTGGTGCCTTCTACTGCATGACAGGGCCATCGCTGGCGATAGCACGAGGCCACTTTCTTGTTTTCTTCTTGGGCCGGGTATTGCACAGCGTGGCCTACTTGCTCGCCCTAAAAGCTCCGACGCGTTCAGTGGCGTACACCATCGCTCAAGTCCCCTGTGTCTCCATGGCCATACAGATACTGGGCACGGTGGGATTTTCTGCATGAGCTTCTCCAGGAATGCTAAATGACTGTACCTAGTCCTGGTGTGTTGGCTCATTTGGATGACAGCAGCAAACTGTGGGAGAAGCATCTCAAAAGAACCTGTCGTGCATTTTAGCTGACATTTTAGTGACAAATTGCTATGATGCTAGCAGCTGTCCATTATCATTTCATTGCATTGTAAATATGTAAAAAGTCAAATGAGTCAAATGAAGGTTCGAATCAAGCGGAATGTTTTCCGGCTCAACCTGAAAGCCTTTGCAGCTTAAAGGTTTACAAAGCAGGGATGCTCGGCGATTAGCAAACGAGTCACTCAGCCAAAATGTGGACGCTCGCAGACTTTTACACAGCAGTTCAACGTAAACGTAAATACAAATAAAATGTAAAGTTTAGAACTTACACGTTGGTTAATCGTTCTGCCAACGATTCCTGCTCTTACCAATTGAACTTTATTTGCTTTGCTACTTTACTTTTTTCCTACTATTAATTTGTTTCACAAAACTGTGAATTTGTCTACATGTTTAGCTAAAAAACTTGTGTGGTCTGGATTTGTTGTACAAAAAAAAAAAAATGTAACCATTGGTTCAACCAAATTTGTATATTAATTGATTTCCTTCCACAGTGAAGCAGCCATATTTTGCTTGAATTTATACTAAATGCAGTCCTTATGTCCATAATGTTTTAGAACACTTGGCTATGAACCCTTGGCATCGTGTTTGGTACAGAATTTTGTTTTTTAAATAATCCATATTGTTAATATATTCATTATGTGTGCTATATTGTTGTGCTATTTCTATAGGAACGACGCTGTAACACTGAACATGCATGTTTTTTTTTCTAATTAATAAAGCTACCATCCTAAGACTGTGTGTGTGTGTTTGATTAAGAAGTTCCTTGGGATTATACACTCTTTTGTTGGACTGCAACCAAATCAAATCCTGAATGCCAACATTCCTGGAAGTTATGCAAGAGATGAAAACATGAAAAAGAGAGCAAGGCGAGAGATAGGATTTGTTTATGACGGTATATGAAATATTATAACGTGGAATGTTTAAGATACTGAAATATTGGAACAGTATGAAGGTTCAAGTCCCAACACTCCCGAGCCCCTGTTGGGCCCTTAAACAAGGCCCTTAACTCCCATTTGCTCAATACTTTATATGAAATGCATTTTGAAATAACATTTAATCAAAGCAATTCAGAGGAGTTACAGTTGCTCATGAGTGCTGCTCATAAGGCCAGACTTTTTTAATTGCTTGTTCCTCGGATGTTTCTACTTAAGAATCTTCTGAGGAGGGAGGAAAAAAAAAAAAAAAAAATCTTTATTTTTCAGCACTTTTCAATTTCTCGAAGACTATGTGGTATCAATACAAGGAAGGAGGAAGAAATAAAAAATATTTTTTTATTTAAAAAATAAAATTTATTTAACCTACAATTAAATTAAAGTGAATCTGGAAAAAATTAATGAACAGAAGAAAACCGTTGGCTCTCCACTGGAGGGTGGAAAAAGCCAAAAAGAAATAATAAAAAAACAAAAAACATTTCAACCACTGGTGCTGTGGCGGATCTGAGAAATACAAAAAAAATGTTTTTTTGTATTCTTCAAATGTGATCGTCGGCGGATCTGCGAAACAAGCAATAAAAAAAGTCTGGATTAAACGGAAGCTTTATTGGACCTTTAGTTCTCAAAAGGCAAACCGCATGGAGTTTGTTACCGTGACAGAACACGACTGTACTCCCTCCCTGCACCCCCACTGGCCTGTGCTCACAGTGGGCCTAAATGTTCTGGACCTGAGTGCTTATGTCATCATGATGCTACTTCAAAGACACACCTGCACAGATTAATTGGCTTCACGGTTTGACTTTGTTTCTGTTTTAGAGTCATTTTGGGAAAGCACACACACAAGCTCCTTAAACACATTATACATTTGTTGGTTACACACTGCAGCGATTTTTGGCAGCTTGTGCTGCACGTATAAGAAGATTTCTATGGAGGCAGCTAAAGTTTAGTTCCATAATGAGCCATTGTTACTTGTGTACTATGTCCATAAACCATGTCCAAGTCCACCTCTTTACGCGGGCTTCAGTGTACCACGCCTGGGGACGGGATACGGAGCAATCACACTGACTGGGCCAGCTCTTAGTGTAGTACACTTAGTGTGGGTACGCTCTTACTCAGTGGTGCCTTTGCACAGACAAATATTTGGCTATACTGGCTATATAGCTTGAGGAGTGTGTCCCTGTGCCAAAAAAATTCAGGGACAGGCTTTTGGTGTCATTTGTTTTTCTACAGCTGTGCAATTCGTTAAATCACCCACAGCCACAATTACACGCCTCCTCCACAGCTTTTTAGCCTGATTCAGGAAACCCACTGTTAACAAAACAGAGTAATGTTAGGACTAAATAAAGATGAAAGGAAGTGTGTGGCTTGAGCTTGCATTTAAAGTGAAGGATCTGCTGGCAGGAAGCTTGCACTGACCTGCCTCTCATCTCTGCATATCTGTTAGCGTATGTGTCGGCACACGTTCGGGGCATTCCCATCGGAGTGATTTCAGACAGGTCGCACTTCAGGCATTTCACACGTGAAAATGGAGGCAAAGGGCACAGAGGAAGACAGTCTGTAAAGCATTTTTGGGTGTAAATGAGACTGACTTTTTGCATCTGTTCACAATGACCTTTTGGCCTGGTTCTCAGATACGGGCATAATAACAGACCGGTATTCCTTAATAATCACCCCGGGCTGCCCTTTGTGTTGCTACACAGGAGAGTCCTGTTCTCATAACACAACAATACTCGACACACAGAAAAGGAAGCAGCGCATCATTTAAAAAATACAAAGTAATAGACAACAACTTTGATCATATTACATGTTTTTTGTCTTTTGTATAAGGAGAAAGGAAAACTTAGGACAGTGCTGCGCAAAAGTCTTGGGCCACCATTAGATTTGTTTTTTTGATCACTACCCATTCCCACTGATCTTCCTTCCAATCTTTGTGAACTTGATCATATTTTAGCCATTTCATCCTGTTCCCCTTCCAAAAAAAGTCATATCGTGGCTGCTACCTTTCCATAAAGACCTTTCCTGATCAAGCTTCTTCAGACTGTAGAATTGTCAACTTGGCACCCCGATGAAGCACCCAGATGCTGCTACTGCTCAAGTGTAAGGGGAGGTCACATAAAAAACTTGCTATGATGACCATATGTGGCAATGTCAAAGACTGGATACAAAAACTTCAAACTTAGATTTGTTTTCAATTGTCTTTTCTATCGACCACTCGTTTCTTGGCTGCTACCCCTCCAAGTTTCTTCAGACTGCAGAAGGGTCAACTTGGCATAGCGATGAAAAGAAGGTCCCACTAAATACTTGCCACTGTAGCCTATAGAAGCTGGTTCTACATTTTATTTCAGTATGTATTATGGCATACAAATTTCCTGTATATTCTCGTTGTGTTCTAATAAAGTGACCGAAGAAATGTTATATGGTATATCAAATATACTGGTGGCCTAAGACTTTTGTCTTGGACTCCCTTCATCGGTTGGACGTTAGGACAAGATGTGCCTCCAAGGACCACCCACTGAGGACTCATTGTATAATCTAGTTGTTTTATAATGTAGTTTATTTATTTTATTACTACTTTAAATGTTATTATTAATTTGTTTACCTCATTTTGCTGTTATTTAATATACTTTTAAGTATTCATTTAATTAGCATCTAGGCCACCCATGAAGGACGGGTCCCCTGTTCACTTTTGGTCCTCCCGACGTTTCTTCCTAGCACTTTCAGGGAGTTTTTCCTTTCCACTGTTGCCCTAGGCTTGCTTAACTTGGGATTGGCCTTTTTTAGATAATTGTAATATTGTAAAGCTGCTTTAAGACAATGCTCCATTGTAAAAAGCGCCAAATAAATAAAATTAAATTGACTTGAATTTTGCACAGTACTGTGGTTCTTTTTTAAAGGCATCATTGCTGCTTCATGATTAAATTAACAATATTTTATTAAACACACACTAGGTTCCTTTCCTTGCCATTTTCACCATATAATTCAAATCTAAAGAAACATTTAGACGCCTTTTTAGGCTTCTCCTGCTTTGTAGGAATCTCTTTATTATTAAATTCACATGTAGCTACATAGGGAAATGTATAATTGTTGAGTATAATCACAACAGCCTGAGATGACTGAGATTACCAATATGTTCCATTCATCAAATAAACAGCAATGGTGCAATACAACGTTTACCTAAGCTTGTGGTAAGAGTCAGTTCCTGATGAACTGGTTTGCATCCTGGATGGGATTAGCAACCTGAAGTTTGGTTGGTGTGTTTATGGACCCCTGCGACTGAGTGTGTACTGGACCTGACCATACAGAGGGCAGCACGGTGGCTCGGCGGGTAGCACTGCTGACTCACAGCAAGAAGGTCCCGGGTTCAATCCCAGGGTGGAGTGGCCTGGGTGGAGTCTGCATGTTCTCCCTGTGTCAGTGTGGGTTTACTCGGGTACTCTGGTTTTCTCCCACAGTCCAAAGACATGCATGTTCGGTTGATTGATTACTCTAAATTGGCATTGTGTGTGTGTGTGTGTATGAGTAGTCTTGAGATTAACTTGTGTATGGATATAACCTTGTATGTGTTGCTGAGATGGCAACTGATGGCGATAGCGATGCTAAAGAAGCCAAACAAACAAACATTATTATCTAGAAAAGTGTTGCACTAACAGGTTTTCAAAATGTACAAAAGTATTACGACACACCTCTTAATCACCAAATTCAGGCGTTTCTTTCAATCCTATTGCTACAGGTGAATAAAACATGGGATTGTTTTTCAGGGTCTGGCCCAGGCCAGGCCTTCGTTACAGTGAACTTTTCTGATCCCAGTGCCCAGTGCTCAAAGCAAAGTCTATAAAGGCATGGTTGGGTATAAGTAGACTGGTTTGCTCAGAGACCTGACCTCAACCTCAAACACCTTTGGGATGAACTAGAATGGAGATTGCGAACAATATAATATCATCCCACTTCTAGGTGGATGGGCAAAAATTCCCCAAATCCTGAGGAATGCCTTCACTGAACACTGGAATCCCAGCTCATCAGGGGGACTGTGGTAGCCTAGCGGATTAAGGTACTGAACTCTGGACCAGAAGGTCCAGGGTTCGAATCCCACCTCTGCCAATCTGCTACAGTTGGGTCCTTGAGCAAGACCCTTAACCCACTATTGCTTGAATTGTAAGAATGTATCCGTTGTAAGTCGCTCTGGATAAGGGCGTCTGCTAAATTCCGTAAATGTAAATGTCATCATAAGTCCTTATGGACGTAAAATGGAATGTCACAAAAGCTCGTCCAGGTGTAACGTATAGGTGTCTCAATACTTCTGTCCATGCAGTGCATGTATTTGGTGTCACACAAGGGCACAATTGGGCTCTGTCTGAGGATCGTCCCGGTCTGCAAAAGAAACTCCAGCCCACCATGTAAAGGACTAATGAGCAATGACCAAATTTTGCCATTTACCATACATCGTTACAGTAATGTGCTCATATACAAAATAGTTACAATAAAAAGCTTGTCAGCCCTTTGGAATTACATGGATATCTGCCTTTTTTACTAATCATAATAACAGATTAAATCAGTTGTTTTTGTGTCTCTGCTGAACCCACTGATTAATCAGACACAACCCAGGCTGCAGAAAGCATGTGATCCTTTGTAGCCAAAAACAGGTAGATGCTCTTTCCTGTAGTTTTTGTCCAGACTTGCACAAGTGTGAGGAGGAATGCTGAGGGCAAATTATTTCAGGAATATCCCCCGTCCGGGTCAGCGTCCCAACTGAGTCTGCACTCGGACTCTTATTTTAAAGCATTCCGTCTCCGATCCACTCGTGCCATTGGCTCACTATTCTATTATATACTATTTGTAGATCGGAATATTTTTTCATCCCCCCCCCCAACACATTCACGTCTTTTGAGTCCATTTTTATGTACTATGAGACAAATCATCTTACAGTGAATTTATTCCAAGTGACATGCATTATGGTTCTTAAACCCTGTGTAACAACATGCATTTGGCTTCCTGTGCCCCTTACGCCCACACCACTTTGAGAACCATTGTTTTAAAAGCATCAAACATGTTCCACTACCTCCACCATGCATACCTGAGATGAAGATTTGCACGTGGTGTTTAGCTTTAGGTGTTTTTGGAGAGCGTTGGCCTTCTCTGTCATCTCTTTCCACCAGCAAAACTGTTTAATTGTTTTTCCTCCTAGTATCACATGACCAAACACGTCCATCCATTGATAATTATTTGGTGGTTTTAGCAGAGGGTGATATCCACCTGACACAAGAATTTCAAGCAGTTGTGGCTTTCATTGCCTTGCCCAACAGTGGTGGTCTTGGGGTCTAAACCTTGTGTCTTCGGGTCAATATTATGCTCAATACTTTACCCTTTGTGCTTCAGGTGCAATCCTATCCAGTAGCAACAGTATTAAACTTCTTTCTACGGACTTTAGAAGAGACTTCTTGAACATATGTTGCAGGATTTCCAGTTTCAGGCATCTTATTAGCTTAAATCCTCTGAAATATGTTTTGACTGGGCTACAGTTCGCAGGATCTCTGTTTACTGGTCTAATCGTTTAAGCAGACTTTAAGAAGAATAGATGTTATAAATCGAGTATGAATAGCGTGCGCTTGGCCGGTGTCTCACACTTACAACAGTATATGAATGATAAATGATGGATGCTCAATTACTAGATTAGAAGAGCAGGGTAAAGGTCTATGACTCATGGATTAAGAAAATAGTCTGAGCTTCACCCTTATTCTCAATCTTAATGATTGAATATCTGGGAGACATCATGTTTTGTATGTGATGGAAATTTCCACTACACCTGGAGGCTGTATCAGGGATGGGCGACTATGAAGATAAAGAGGACCAGTGCATATATTGTTTTCCCCCAAAAAACAATAAGATGTTTTTTTTATTTATAAAAAGACAGTGTATTTATAGTTTAAACGTGTCCAGCAATTTTGCGTTTTATAATTTTTAATTGGATTTTTATTAGTTTCATAGTAAAGAAAATGTAATATCAGCATTAAATATATATATATATATATATAGGCTATATAGAGGCCATCGTTAACTTTGTTATTTCAAAAAATATATTGATTGACCACTAATATGCATTACTGTGCAAAAGTCTTAGGCCAGCATTAGTCAAGGTATAATGAC
>JAVSBV010174537.1:0-13614 GCA_033117975.1 Parotocinclus spilosoma | reverse complement strand
GATGAAGAGCGAAGCGTAAGGCTCCTAACATAATAAAACCGAAAGGATAAAGGGGCGCGCTGAGGTTGCGTCCCGAGTGGGAGCAACGCGCGAACTGGTCGCAAGAGGGCGCCAAAGCGCCAGTCGGGGAAAACGTGCAGAAAGCACGGTTTTGGGATGTCTTTTAAATGGCGAGGCACGGAGGTAGTCCAAACGCCAGGGAGCGAGCGGGAACTCGAATGTGCATGCAATTAAATAAAAGCCAAACCGGTAAACGTCTTATAGAGAGCGTCTTTACCCGGTGGCTACTCTAGCCGGGGCATATCTCGAGTCAGCAACCGACTAGAGTCAGACTCAAGAGAGCGCAAAAGCGCCGGAACGCTATGCCGGGACGCGTATACTTCTAACGCACTACCGGGTAGCTGCTGTAAAGAGTGCAGAGAACGCCGAAGCACCAGAAGGCGAGCGTGAGCTCTAATGCGCACGCAGCATGAGGGGGCGAAGAAATCACAGAAGTGGCTAAAGCGCACAAAGGTGAGCATATAAGCTCAGGAGGCGCTTATAGTGCAAGTGTGAATAACACACAAAAGGCGCGAAGCGCCAGAACACGAAAATAAACTTGGGGACGCGAGGAGCGCAAACTCGAATACATCACGAGAGGCGCCGAAGCACAAGAGGGTGAGCGTGAACTTGAAAACGAAGAAGCCAGACGTGTCCTATTCAGAACGAACACCCGGCTAAAGTGAGGCTAGATAGGTGCCGATGACTGAAGAGCACAAGCTCAAAACGTGCGAGGAGCGCACGAGTACAGGACAGGAAAACCCTTAAAGTGCCCCTAACAAACTAAATACCTTGGGGGTTACCCGCCCATACCAGTCCTTCGGCACTAGAAGCCCCCGGACCTTTACCACTATCTCTAGGGAACGAAAAAGGGCGCAAGGGCGCCGATGGTCAGACGGGTGAACCAAACGGAGATGGAATCCCGTTGGAATGACGATGACCTTGTTAGGGTTCCTACCTTCTCCCAGAGCATTCGGCCGTCCTCGCCGGTCGCCATTACAGAGCTATCGGTGAGGCGGCCTTATATCCACTATCTTAATTATGTCCTGATCCCAAACAGCTGCTTCACGTCCTATAAAGGTGTGGTTTTAGCACTGTTCGGGACCAGGTCATCATTATTCCAGCGGGGTTCCATCGCTGTTCGGTTCACGCGTCTGACCAACGGCGCCCTTGCGCGTTACCAAGAGATAGTTCTGGGTGCTTTAAGTGCCGAAGGACTGGTATGGGCGGGTAACCCCCGAGGTATTTAGTTTGGCACTTTGAGGGTTTTCCCCTCGCCATTAATCTGATGTCCTTAAAACTGTGCTTTCTGCACCTTTGCCCCACTCTATACAGTGCACTACATATCAAAAAGGAAGCCATTTAACCATATCACATTGTCGCTTAATTTTTTTTTAGAATGACAGTTAATTCTTGTGCCTTTTTTTTTTGGATTTGCTGAAAAACTGGCATCGACTCCATTTTGACACAGTGGAGAAAGTACATTAAATGTCTGGTGACAGGCTATGGTTGTGCTTTTTACCCATCGTTGATAAAGACAAGTAAACTTACGTCTTGGCAAATGGAGCAGGGGGTAAGCTGGCAAATATGTTTTCCATGTATATTCGAGTTTTTCAAATAAATAAAGATAATAAGTATGATTCTTAAGTGTCCATTTGCTTTTCCTGGTGCCACAATGTAAATATTCTAACGATTTAGGATAATGAATGTACAGTATCGCATAAGAATGAGTACATCCCTTACATTTTTGTAAATATGTTATATCTTTTCACAGGACAAGATATGACACTTTGATAAATTGTAAAAGTTGCCATTCTACAGTTTGTATAATTGTTTAAATTTGCTGTGCCCTCAAAATAATTCAACAGACAGCTATTAATGTCTAAACCTCTGCCAGCAAAAGTGAGTACACCCCTAAGGTCCAAATTGTGTCTAACAACTCAATATTTTGTGTGGCCACCATTATTTTCCAGCACGGCCTTAACTATCTTGGGAATGGAGTTAAAACTTCACAGGTTATCGCTGGAATCATCTTAAACCCCTCCATGACGACATCACAGAGCTGGTGGATGTTGGAGCTGGTAGAGTACATGTTGGCTTTTATGGTTAAGGCAGCCGCGAAACCACACTTGTCTTTGTACTTCTCACCTGGCTGCCACCACTTGACACCATCTAAACCTAAAAAGGGTCTCATCATACCACAAGGCATGATTCCAGTAATCCATGTCTTTAGTCTGCTTGTCTTCAGCAAACTGATTGCAGGTCTTCTTGTGCATCAGAAGAGACTTCCTTTCGGCATGACAGCCATACAGAGCAATTTGATATAGTGTACAGCATATGGTCTGAGCACTGACAGGCTGACCCCCCCACCTGTTTAACCTCTGCAGCACTCTACATCTATTTTTAAAAGCCAACCTCTGGATATGACACTGAACATGCGACTCAGCTTCTTTGGTCAACCATGGTGAGGCCTTTTCTGAGTGAAACAGGTCTTGGCCACCATCCTGCAGCTCACTTTCAGGGTGTTGCCAAATTTTTTATAGCCTAGGCCATCTTTACGTAGAACTACAATTTTGTTTTTCAGATGCTCAGAGAGTTCTTTGCTATGAGGTGCCATGCTGAACTTCTAGTGGCCAGTCTGAGAGAGTGTGAGAACAATAACACCAACTTTAACACACCTACTCCCCATTCACCCCTGAGACCATGTAACACTAATGAGTTATATGATAGGGAGGGAAAATAGTTACACTGTTATAAAAGCTGTATACTGACTCCTTTAAATTGTATTAAAGTGTCATATCTTCAGTGTTGTCCCATTAATGGAGATAATAAAAGAGCTACAAAAATGTAATGATTGCACTAACTTTTGTGAGATACTGCACATTACTGTTCTGTCATGCCTACAATTACCTACGCCATCCATATGCTATTGTACACTCTTTGGCAAATCAATATTTTCCACATCAGATCAGTGAATTAGGAATTATAATTCCTTCATTCTTTACCACAGTTTACCAAAGTTTATTGTCAATATTGAAACACCTTCGACTTACATGACATCTCTGCTAACTAATCATTCCAGAGATTTTGTATTTTATCATTGTTTCTTTTAAAAGTCTCTGAAATAATGCAGTACAATCTGCCAGTACAATCTGCCATTTTTTTATTTACTCACTCCACCAACTCTCTCGAAGTGCTCAGAGTCATGCTGAAAGTTGATGAGCTGGCCATTGAAGGCCCAGGAGAAGCTCACAGAAAGTGCTGGATCCATGGATACCTGGCAGGGAAGCACAATGCTCTCGCCCACCATGATCTCCATGCTGCTGGGGCCCTGTGTAATCCGACTCGGCTCTGAATAGAATACAGAACACAGAGCCACCAGATTAGATCAGATTGGAGCTTCTCAAACAGACACAAACACACACACGCAAACAGTTTTATGTTATTTTAATTAGCATGCCATAAAACATACATTTTGTAAGGAAGAATGTCAGGTTTTGGATACAGAAACAGGAAAAAAGCTAAACTATTACACATTTATTTACTTATTTTCTCCTGTTACTCTTCTACTATTCTACTCTACTATTTCCTCCCAAATTCCGAAGACAAGCTTTAGTCGTTAACTATGGTTATGTGGAATACTGATTATTCTGACCACAATACGTATTTCAACTGTGTGGTGGTCCTCACCAGATATATCAGAACCCATATAACATGGTTATATGCTTTTGGACATGGTAAACATAAGGCTTTGGTATGGCAGAGTAAAGTTTTAAGTGCCGTTTGTGTTGTAGTGCTTGACAAAAGTTTGCTAATTGACACGTGCCCTTGGTTATATCAGCTATTGATGAAGGATGATTATTGATGCTGGGTCATCTTAGGGATTGGCGATTGCAGGCCTTCAGCTCAGGTTTGTGTAACAAATGTCAACACACATGTAAAACTTATTTGAATTGGTTTTTTTTCTCTTTTACTGTTATTTTTTTATTTGCATTTTCTATACAATCCCAGGGCAATTATGCCATTTAGTTTTTATAATTTGGTGTTGCACATACTATGGAACACAGTAAATTCAGTTGGAGATTATGTTATAACAGTGACATTGCATATTTAGAAAATTGATGAAAAGTCAAGGAGGAAGGAGCTGCAGAAATCTGTGGAAAGAAAAAGTGGAGGAATTCACAAATGGCCTGACATACCAGTCCAACATTCAGGAGATACTAGAGGAATTGGGATTTCACTATACAGAACAAAACAAAAGAACCCAAGAACTCAAAGCATATATAACAATTAATAAAGAAATGGCTTCACAAAGTAATTGTTTTGGAATGGGCCAGTCAGAGCCTGTACCTACAATCAACTGAAAATCAGCCAACCTAATAAAACAGTGCCCAGGACATGCAGTTGCTGTTAGTAAGATTTAAAAGTGTTTTTTGCAAAACATGTAAAACAGAAAACTGAGTGCAGTAAAAAAAGTAAAGAAATGATTTAACAAAGTATAGTTTAAGGTTGTGCAACTAGGTTTTTTTAAACACATTTGAGAGTCTGTTTTTCATAACATAAACACACCAAGTATTCATTCACTAATGTGTTTTCGCTACAACAGCAGTAAGAGTCTAAAACAACCTGAAATAATCACTGTGAGATTTCAGCTGGTGCATAGTTCCTAGCATTTTAATGACTAAAACTTCAAATAAGATACTGCGTAGACAGCGTCACCAGCAATGCTTAAAAGCATCGGGGCAAGTTCATGTACAACCAAACTTTTGACTACTATGAAGAAAAAAGTTTCCAAACTTTGTGATAATGCAATTAGTGTTGCAGAGCATGCAGAGTGATATTGGCTTTGCCCTCTGGGAGCCCTAGAGGCAAAACTATGCCTTACAGAAGCCCCAGGAAAGAAGGAACTTCATTCCCTTAATCAATTTATTTATATCTAATATCCATACAACCCCAATTACAAAAGAATTTTGGACATAGTGTAAAACATAAATAAAAACAAAATATGATGATTTGCAAATTATTGTCAACCTATATTCAATTTAATACACTACAAAGACATTATATTTAACTTTCAAGTGGATAGACTATTGTTTTTGCAAATATTCACTCATTTTTAATTAGAATTTTGAATCAGGTCAGTCTAGTACCCACAGTCTTTTACTACAAAGCCATGCTGTTGTAACACATGCAGAACATGGCTTGGCATTTTTGCTGAAATAAACAAAACTTATATGTATCTTTCAGCATTAATGGTGCCTTTACAGATGTGCAAGTTACCCATGCTATGAAAACTAACACACCCCCATACTGTCAGAGATGCTGGCTTTTAAACTTCAATCACTTGGCAATCGGACAGTCCTTTTCCTCTTTGTCTGGAGGACATGACGCCCATGATTTCCAAAAACAATTTCTTGACTCATCAGGATGTGGACTCATCAGACCACAAGACACTTTTCCACTTTGCGTCAGTCCATCTCAGATGAGCTGGGGTCCAGAGAAGTCGGCTGTTGATATATGGCTTTTGCTTTGCATGGTAAAGTTTAAGTGCGATGAAATATGTTCACTGGCAATGGTTTTCTGAAGTGTTCCTGAGCCCATGTGATAATATCCATTACAGAATGATGTCAGTTTTTACTGAGTGATCGAAGGTCACGGGAATTCAATGTTGGTTTTTGGACTTTCCGCTTACTTTCCATTGTCAGCTCCAAAAACACTGCAAAATGATAGCGATATGGTTTAAGACATGATTTGGTGCATGTCTGCTGCAACTGCTTCAGCTGTGGTCTGCCAGCATTTCATTCCTCCTGTCCATTTCACTTCTATCAACTCTGTGTTTCTACCTGGAGTAATCACTTTCACCCTCTGCTTAGACTGTCTTCCCTGCTGTGGCCCCTTGAAGGATGTCAATGCATGAATCACACACTGGTGTCTGGCTTCAAAGCCATTTAAGTTCACACACACATGGCACACAGACTCTGGATGGCCCAGACAGACCACCAGTACAGAGGATTGTTTGATATGCCGAGAAGCAAAAGCAGCTTTCACAGTTTTGTTGTCCACTATCCAGACACAGGTGTCACCTTCACTACACATCCCTGTCTCTGGACTATTTAGGTGCTTAGTAGAAGGAGATTTGTTGTCATGTTATACCAATACCTTTTCTTCCATTGACAGCCAGTCACCACTGCTGTCATTTGCAGTGGTGTTGTGAATGAGAAACCTGCACAGCCACAGGCAAGAGCCGTGTCATTAATTAGTGATTAATCTAGGTTTGTTTGGGATCTGACAACAGACAGGTTCTAGAATGGAGGCCTGGTGGTTTGTTTCCATCCTGTCTTCGTTTTGGAGCAGCACGATGACCCAACTGCTGGTGTGATGATCTTGGGAGCCATCGCAAATGACAGTCTGTCACCCGATGAAGAGACAACTCTGCAGCAGCAAGTGTTGCCTCTCATGGCAGGGCATCCAGATGGAATTTTACAATAGCATAATGCTTGTTAACACACAGTAAGGGTTTTTCAGGAATGTCTCCACCGGATTGTAACACTTCCTTGGTCTATCTTGACCCATCTATATGGTCGCAATCTATATGGTTACCAATCAAGAATTTACTGAACCAGCTGGTACACCAGCTTGACCAGCCTATAAGTGTGCAGGATTACAGGCCCAGCTATAACATCTGTGGGCAAATGTCATGCAGGACACCATACAAAACCTCTATGTCACCATGTCCAATTATATCTCATCTTGCATCCAGTCGGCTAAACACAGTATTATAATCTCCATTACTCAATAAACCCACTAAACTACCCTGAATAAATAATTTTGATTTAATATTATAATCACTTGCATAATATCATTACCTTCATAAATATATGTTTAGAAGTTTCATTTGGCTCTGACACTGCAAATTTGTTTTACAATGAAGGTATGTTGCAGGTGTGGATTAGCATTGTTTGGAATATAATGAAGAGATTAAAGGAATAATTTCAAGGTTAATTAGTTAATTATTTAAATGGTATTTTCTGTTTATTTAATCAGGGTGATTAATGAGATCACAATGTCACAGCTCCAAAGGTCCCTGGTTTTGGTTTAGACCTTGGACTCTGCCTGTGGGCAGTTTGCATGTGTTGATTTTGTGTGTCTCCCTGGGTTTACTCTAGGTACTCTGGCATTAGGTTAGTTGGTTGCTCTAAATTGTCACAGTAGGAATGTCTCTGACTAGATCAATGTAATAATTCTCCTGTTATAACAATCAAAAAACAGCATTTAATCATAGTGGATGCAGGTGCAGCATTGTTTGTCTCTGTCTCTCTATGTGTCGACCACGTGTTTTAGTGTGCTCAAAAAGCATATAAGTGTTGCAACTGAAAAGCTGCCTTTTATGTTTTGTTTATTGTGTTTGGGTGTAGCTAAAAAGCGAGAGAAAGTAAAAAACACACTCCTGTCAAATACTGTTCTATTCCGGTTGTATCCTGTTTACTATAATCATAAACAGTCCATCCTAAAGAAAAAAGTAAAGCAACCTGTATTAGCCCTGCTTATCCTGGTCAGAGTCTCAGGAGAGGGACTGGAGTCTAACCTGAAATTCACTGAATGAAAGCAGAGGTACACCCTGTACATTGCAGGGTTCCATAAATGCAACACCACAACTCCATGTTTTTAATTAAACATCTAGAAAACTCTGATATTCACAAGAAATGTGACATTTGGGAGATACTCACCCGTAATCAAAAGGCGGCCTGTCGAACTTGCGCTGCCAAACTGGTTTTTGGCAATACATGTGTAAATGCCTCCATCTTGCTTAGTCACATTGGCAATCTTCAGCGTTCCATTGGGGGATATGGAGAACCTTAAAGAGGTGAATGTGATTGACCAGAAAACACACTTTGTTATTGTATTAGTGTGTGAGTATTTTTTACAAACTATACTACAGTATTTAACTGCTCTGTTCCATTTACTTGTTAAAAGTGTAAACATGTATTTATATTCAGGAGCTAATGCTATCATTCTGACCTGAATGTATGGACAAAAAATATCAAGGTAATTAAAAAAAAAATAATGACACATTTGCCTACATTCTCACATATGCACACACATACTGCATGTAAATATTATATAATAATATATTGCTGGTAACCAATAAGAGAACAACATACCACATAATAATAATAATAATAATAATAATAATAATAATTCCAGTGAGGGTGTGCTACAGTGTATGACATCATGATTAAGACCGCATTTAAACAGTGTCTTATGTTTTAGCAGGAAACAAAAGTGTATTATTGCAATTATACCACATTTCCGTTATTTCCATTTATTGTTCAATTTACAGATAAAGAGGACTGAAAATAAATTTGATTATGCACACCAACGCCAAAACGTCATGATCAGACTATGCCCCTCAGTCTTAATAGTCGTGGAACATAATTTTACAAAATCTGTTCTCTATACAGACAAACATAAATATATAAATGGATACGTTTCCATTTAAAAAATAGAAAGTTTATTTACATTTAGTAATTAAAATTGGTCTGATTTTTAAGGCAGGCTGTTACTAAGACAATATTCTACCAACAGCAGAATATTAGAGTTTGGTGGCCTGTGGCGGGATCGTGTTGACCTAGTGGTTAAGGTACTTGACTATGAACCAGAAGGTCCAGGGTTCAAATCCCACCTCTGCCAAGCCACCACAGATGGGTCCAAGAGCCAGGCCATTAACCCACAATGGCTTGGATTGTATGAATTCTACGTTGCTCTGGAAAAGGCGTCTGCTACATGACATTAAGGTAAAAAACATTTCTGTTTCTTGACTAGTGAATATGAATGTAGACTATGAAGTCATTAATGTTATTAACGGTCAGAAATATAAAGGTTTTTATTTAGGAGTTATTTAGCATCAGCACATTCCATAGATCCCATGAAAATGTTGCAGAAGCAGATTCATGTATGTTGGTACTAAACTGACTTCAGTGTTGTTGTTCTTGAGACAAGCTTTGAATACATTAAATGTCCAGGATGTTTAATTTACAGTACTGACTTCTCAAATTCTTGTTGAGGTGGGTGAAAACATTGGCTCATTAGTTTCCAATTGGTCATTAATAGTTTCATCTTCCAAATTTAAATTACAATATTTATTTTCCAGATCCAGACACTGTTGACAGACATCCAACATTGTTGCTAGGGTATGTGTGTTTGTGGCAGAATAATAATAAGAGCCTTGTGTAATACTGGCAATTCTAGAAGGTATCTCATCCACTAAAATTACAGGGTTGGAACTAACAGTGGTATAATTATGAACATGTTTTTTTTTAAATACAAAATGTTATATTTTAATTTTAAATGTTGTCTCTATAAATTAGAAAAGGTAAAAGTGCTATGTAGTCAATAAAATTTGGTTAATGCTTTGGATGCAGTTTCTCATTTTCACATACCTTTCATTTTTCTGCAGCATTTCACTACCTTTTTTCCATATGCTGATAGCTCGGGGTGAAGCTTGTGGCCTGCAGTCCAGTGTCACCATGCTTCCAACGACAACCTTCAGTATGCTCCTCAGAGGACTTTGGGAGAAACTGGGTGGTGAAGCTGTGTGAAGAAAAGCAAATTTAGTCTGAAGCCAACGTTTTATAACAGCGAAGAACAAAAGTGAAGTGAAGTAGATTATAACCCCTTAAAAAGAGGAACTCAGATACCTAAGACTCATAGTCCCATGGACTGACACAGGCTGGTGATTAACATATTTTTGCTCATCTTTTTCTTGAACAGTGAGCTATCTGTCTGGTATCAGTCATTCTAATATACAATGTAGGATCAGTTACATAAAGGTTGACATTACTTAATGTACTGTGAAATCCCCAAAAGTCCAGGCAAAATTTGCAGCACTCTGGCTTTTTGTTAAACTGTGTAAATCAATGTAAAATGTATATGCTTCAAAGCAGGGTTGTCTAAGATATTTACATTTAGAACATTCCACCATTTATTTTCCACCGTTAGCATACAACTGCCATACAGTTGTTTTGCACTGTTTTGCATAATGTCAGAGAAATACAATATATATACATCCATACAAATACAGTTAAATACAGACACACCCACACACACACACATATATATATATATATATATATATATATATGTATATACGCATATATGTATACGTATATATGTCTGTATTTATCTGTATTTGTATGTATGAATAGCAATTTTAGCATGGGGAGTATCTAGCCACAGAGTTTTTATATTGTTTGTTTGGTTGTTTTTATTAAACTGTATCTTTCTTTTAAAGATACAAGAAGAGTTGTTGCATTACTGCAGCACTGTGTGCCAATGCCAATAAAGTTGTAGAGCATCCATAAGTGTTAGGAAACATACATTCACTAGAGCTAAGCTAAAGAGACATTTTATTTTGCTCAGTTTTTGCCAGTGGAGTGATATAAGTTAGGATAACTGTTTGCTAGCCTTAAGTCTTTAACTTTTTTAACGTGAGCCAGTATTTAATTTTGGCAATATAGAAAGTTTGCCAAGCTAGGCTTTACTTGCCTTATGTTTCCACATTTTTATGTTTCTAGCAGCTTAAAGAATGTGTTTGCAAAATTGATCAAACTGTTTAAATAAATGGTCCCACACTTGATGACTACATTGCATAACAAGTTCTACAACTGAGTGTGAATGCTTTGTTGGTTCTGGGGCACTGCACTATGTTGTGACTTGAGACACTAAGATGAACATCATTCAGTATTTTCCCTTTTGAGTAAATGAGGATCACAATATCTGAAGGACAGACAAAAGGGCAGTCAATGGGTCTCTTCATTGGTATGATCAACTACCATAAATAGACCAATCTAACAAAACTGTGGGAAAGAAAAAAAACAGGGACCACTTTGAACGGTGTGAGTTGTGTCTTACAGCTGAATGAAGATAATCCAAATTATTATGGTCTGTGTGGACCATGAAGGGATGATCAGTGCCATCGAGGCAGTGAATCCATTCCTTGAGTGCAAGCTTGGCAGCCTGGAAGCTTGCAATCCCTAGAGCTGAATTTATGTTTATTGGAGATAAGCTTGTGTGGAAAAAAGTAGTGGGGCAGAGCAAAAGTTCCTGACACATTTAGATAAAACAGTGGACACACTGATGTTCAAGGCGTATACCGCCATCTTTAATGAAAGGTTCAGGGTGCCGCGAACAAGGTGGAGAAACACAGGATGACACACTGTAAAAGCCAGAAAGGTTACCTTAGCCTCTGGTGTCCAGTAATGCTGATCAACTGGCATATGATGCATTAATAAAAACCAAGAAAGCATCGACTTTTGACTTGGGTTTCGGTCAGTCAAGCATAGGGCAAAACTTTGAATTATCCACCACATCAGCTAGGTAGTAATGCTTTTAGCTTTCACAAGCAGTTTGTAGGCAAGCACATATTTTTGAACCAAGCAGACATGCTTAAGAGTGAGCATCAAGGGTTCAATTAATTATAGGTGTTAGCATAGGTGCTAAACATAGATGTTAGCAAATACAAATATAATTTCCAATTAATAATTGTGGCCTTTTTTAGTAAAACAGGCCATATTTAATTCATCCCCCTCTTGAATTAGGACCACATTTTAGGCACATTGGACATAGTTCTGTCTATATCTAATTACTATTCGTATCACTGATTATTAGAAGTTCCTAAGTAATGCCATTCAGTACCTGTAGCACTCTGAATAAAATTAAAGGACGTTTACAGTCCTTTTGGCTGGGATCAGAAAGAGGTACATTTATCACACTGTAGAATGAATGGCATCTCTAGGACAAATGGTTTATTGTTTAGTCAATAGATAAAATAGATCAGTTTAGCTGCTCTTACCCAGCACAATCAATTCAGCACTGGCATAAATGATGCCATGCTTGTTATCTGCCACGCATTGATACATCCCTCCATCAGATAAGGTCAGTGAGGAAATAATGAGAGCACCATTTTCTATGAGTATCTGACCCTGTAAAGAACACAAAAATAACATTAAACAGTATATACAGGATAACAGGGAAGTGCTGTTACACTGACCTTCATGCCCACTACTCCAACATAGTAGGGACAAATTGATTGGAACATAAGTATTTGTCGAAGAGCATATTCATAATATAATACAGAATCAATATTTTGAATTATATACAACAACAATTCAAAATTAAGTTGGGACATTATGTAAAACATAAATAAATCCAGAATATGATTTGCAAATCCTTTTCAACCCATATTCAATTGAACAACTACAAAGACAAGATATTTAATGTTTTAATGGATAGACGTTATTGTTTTTTGCAACTATTCACTTATTTTGAATTTGATGCCTGCAGTACATTACAAAAATTTGGGACAGGGACATGTTTACCACTGTGTTACATCACCTTTCCTTTTAACAGTACTCAATATTTGGTGACTGAGGACATAAATTTTTGAAGCTTTGTAGGTGAAATTCTTTCCCATTCTTGCTTGATGTACATCTTTAGTTGCAATAGCAATATGAGAATCATTGTGACTTTTTGCTCATGCTGTTGTTGCTTGTGAACGACTGACCCTTTTAGGGAAGCTCCCTTTATACCCAATCAAACTGTTCACCTGTGGAATGTTCCAAACATGTGTTTTTTGAGCAATGTTTTGGTACATGTTGCAGGCATCAAATTAAAACTGAATCAATATTTGCAAAAAACAATCAAATGTATCACTTTAAACAGTGCAAAAAGGATTTGCAAATCATTGTATTCTGTTTTTATTCACGTTTTACACAATGTGTCAACTTTTTTGGAATTGGGGTTGTACATACATTTACTGTACAGGGGTGTGAAAAAGTGTTTGCCCCCTACCTCATTTTCCACTTTTTTTGCATGTTTGTCACACTTAAGTGTTTCGGAACATCAACCCAATTTAAATAGTAGTCACAGACAGCACAAGTAAACACAAAATGCAATTTGTAAATGAAGGTGTTTATTATTAAGGGAGAAAACAATTCCAAACCTACATGGCCCTGTGTGAAAAAGTGATTGCCCCCCTTTGTAAAAAAAATATAAAAAAATATAAACTATACCTGTGTAAACTATACCTGTGGTTTATCACACCTGCATACATTATCTCTAGCCACACCCAGGCCTGATTATTGCCACTCCCAGGAGTGGCCGGCCACCCAAAATTACCGCAAGAGTGCAGTGACGACTCATTCAAGAGGTCACAAAAGACCCCACTACAACATCCAAGAACAAAAATGGCCTGCATGGCAGAGTTCCAAGAAGAAATCCACTGCTAAGCAAAAAGAACATTAAAGCTCGTCTCAATTGTTCCAAAACACATCTTGATGATCCCCAAGACTTTTAGGAAAACATTCTGTGGACCGATGAGACAAAATTTGAACTCTTAGGAAGGTGTGTGTTCCATTACAGCTGGTGTAAAAGAAACAATGCATTTAAGAAAAAGAACATTATACCAACAGTAATGTATGGTGGTGGTAGTGTGATGGTCTGGGGTTGTTTTGCTGTGTCAGGACCTGGAAGAGTTCCTGTGATAATCATCTGTTCGTGACCTCAAGCTGAAACGAA
>JAVSBV010174526.1:0-13614 GCA_033117975.1 Parotocinclus spilosoma | reverse complement strand
CTTAAATGTGACTGACTGGATACAGAACCATATACACATTCTATATCAAAATAAGGGCGTAACATAATATCCAACACTACTGTAGAATCATTTCAAGTGAAAAATACGTTTTACTAGGGAATGGATGGTTTGCACAGAACTACAGATGTTTAATGCATCATGCTGTTGAATAGTGTCTTAAACAGCGATTGTGTGTTCATCTCCTAGAGGCTAGATGTGCTTTTTGCAAGTCACAGATGTACTATGTTTGATTAGCTTAAAATATGTATTAGCTTGACTTACAAGTTTGCTATTAGTATAATTAACAGATGCATTAATACTGGAGTGGTTAAAGCATATTGTGTACATTGTAATGTGCTGTTTTTACATTTTACTGAGCACAGGATGACTTAAGGTGCGTAGGTGCATGCGGGCACAGAAAGGGTGGTTATCTGTGAGAACTTTGAGTGTATGTGCGAAGAAAGACTACCCTCTGACCACAAAATAATTAATTGTAGAGGGGAAGCGGGTGCAGGTGCAGTAAGAAACTGAAATCCTATTCTATTGGCGGAGCACATACACCTTCTGATAGAGTGGTATAAAAAACGACTAAAGAAGAGGCTAGAAAAAAACCTCATGATTAAGGCTTAATTGTATGACGGGTCAGAGTCCTTCTGCGATTGCAATTTGTGATTAAAACGCTTGAACTGCTAACTTCTGACTCTGGTGATCTTCTTGGTGCAAATCAAATGAACACGCGCAGTGGGTCGAGGGACCGTGAGCAACAGTTTAGTGACGCCGACGTGATTTGCCCAGTATTAATTGAACGTGGACATAATCTTGATTCAACATTACACAAAGCCTCTACTAATCAGGTAAGCAGAAACCTGTTTATGTCAAATTCTACATATTGGATAAATAAAAGATTGTGATAATGTTAATGGATACAGGTCTGTACATTTTGAGAGTCGGTATTTGGCTCAAGGGTTGGTGTATTGGATAGTTTGGTCATATTTTGAGATTATTGGATTATTTGATTATTTAATGGTTTTGGGGTGAAAGGCCCTGGAAACAGAGAATTCCCTTAAAAACATACATACACATACTGATGGTTTTGGGGGTGAAAGGCCCTGGGAACATAGAATTCCCTTAAAACATTTGCACACATACTGATGGTTTTGTCCTTGGCAACCCTCCCATTATCTGACAAGGTAATGGACGAAGTCCCGAGGACTTCAGGACTCCTGTAAACTACCTGTGGTTTCCCAAAGGATTCAAGTTTTTATGTGTCAAAAATGCCACACACACATACTGATGGAGAATGACCTAATGGAAAATGACCATATTTTATTTGTAATTGCTGTAAAATTGCGCTTGCTCATTGTGATTCTGTGTTTGTCTTGGTATATGTCTGGAAAGTTGAGTAATTGAGAGATTTGGTGTATATTGCTCCACAGAACGCGTACATATTGTGTCAAGATAACAACGGATATTACATTAGCGCATATTGTGAAGCTGTGCGAGTACTTGAAAACGCGCCAGGTATATTCGCGCCAGGACACTGAAAATGTATATTGTAGAAGGGTAATACCAAGTTGTAAAATGGACGGGGAATACAGTAGGGAGAAGTGTGACAGCTTATGGAGAGATTAAAATCTCTACGTAAGTTTGGAAACCAAATCGATCTAGTAGCTAAGGGATTGTTAGGGGGAACAAGTGGCTTGGAGTCAGAAAAACCTAAGAAGGAGGTCAGGGAACAGATAGAACAGCTTATAAGAGAAAAGGGGAAAACAAAAGAAGATAGGGGAATACTTAAATGCTATATATGGGATAAGCAAAAAGAAAAGGAGAAGCAGAGAGATGAAGCTGAAGTTAAAAGATGAGAGGGGGGGGGGTACTGAGAAGAGGGAAGTATCAGAAAATAGCTCAGACTACAGGCTCTCCCAACAGCTCCACCCACCTCAGGATTGTACCCAATCCTTGTAACTGGAGGAACTGTGACAGTGTCAACCCCTTCTCCCTCACCTGATTTAGGGCATAAGGGAGGGAGGTTCCCAATGGTGGGAGACTTCCCAGACTATGATCACTATCTACCCCCTCCTGAGAATCAAAGACTAAATATAGACAAAGTTTTTGAGGATTGAATAAATAGATAAAAGAAAGGGAGACAAAGGGAGAATGAGCCGCCACAAATAACTGTACAATCACTATCACCGTCACTGTTCTACACCTCCCAGCCACAGGCACCTATGCAAAGGCAGGATAGTGAGCGATTGAAAAGATGTATGAGTACCTTTAAACATGGCTGTTAATAGATGTGCCCCAACCCAAATCACAGAACAAAGTGATCAAGATCAGGATACTCAATATGATACTGGTAGTGAGATGCTTTTATCAGCTATGGAAAAAGAAGCTGAACAAATAGAGAGAATTTTGGTAAAAGAAAGAGCAAGGGCAGGAAATGGTGGTAATGTTAGCAAACCTGAGATGCAGGGGCTGTGGCTTAGATAGTGAGTGTAAAGGAGCTAGTGCGTTTCCCTGGTTGGAAGACAATTGGGGTAGGTGTAAATATAAACCATATATTCTTGGAGATCTGCAGGATTTGGTAGATAAAATGCCTTTAATTGTGGATGGTGGTGGACAATGGTTGGCTAAATTGGTAATGGTTTGACTGTTGGACAGACCCTGGCACTTGGCGATTTCCGAGCTGTGGCCGCTTGCTGTATAACAAATTCAGACTTGCGTGATTTAGAAATAGATGCTGGTACGCTGAGTAATTATGACGATGAACCAGTGGGGCAGTCGCGCCCAAGCTGAAATGGGACCCTGATGGTAACCCTAGACAGTATCTGTCTAAGTGTGTAGATGATTGAATCAAAAACACTGGCAATCCAGGTGTACAGAGGGAGTCTGGAGGGGGTGCCGGAAGAAGTCAGAGATGTGTAATCCCAATTTGACTGGGAGAGACTCGCAGGTGTGGATTTGGTTTATCACCTAGCAAGAGCTCAAGAGAAAAAACATTCAGAGAAGGACACTGTGTCTGAATTACAAACACAATTGTTAAAGTTGCAATTTTGGTAAAACGCGTAATAAGGCTACAGATAAACGTAAGGGAGAAAAACGTGACAAAGTCATGCTGGCAGTGAGCCCTGAGGGCCAACAACAATCCCAGGTTAATCAGTCAAAACAAAATTGGCAAATGAATTACTAAAACCCAATCCCACCAACAACAGTTCCAGGGAGAACCTGGAAACAGTAGGGATGGGCTCCACAGGGTAGGGGCATGGGCAACTGGGGATGGGGTGCAAGGAGGGCGGTCGCCAATAGCTTTGTCTGCTTCCTATGCAGATTGGCAATAAGCAATTGAGCATGCCATTGCAAACTATGTAAACCCTTTCTTTCTCTATGTTTCTGAAACAGTTCCAGAAGAAAGTGGGAGAGAGGTATCGATGTATGCCAGCATCTTCCTAAATCCAATGAAGAAACGCCACCCAAAATGCACACAACACGTAGCAGGAAAAGCTAAACTAATACAAAAAACTGCAGACATTGTCATTTCATTGATTCTCACAACACATGGGGTAGTGGCATACACAAATTCACAGGCATTTTCTCTAACTACCTTAAGGCAGCAAAGGATCAGCAAGGTCCTGGAGGCACCAAACCTAACGTTCACACATGAGGGGATTAACATGGCCGACAGGATGGGAGGAGAACCACATGTATGTGCCAAGGAAGTGTAGCTGCAGGAGAAGGTGAGACCGGACTTAGAGGCAGTGCCAATGGAAGGTGGGGAGAATCTGTTTAAAGATGCATGTTGTTACAGACAGGAGAAGCCAGTGATGAAAGAAAAAGACGGACAATTCGAGACTGTATTGGCCCAACAGTTGGTGGGACATCAGTCAGCACAAAGAGTTGAAGTGATGGCAGTGGCAGATGCTCTAAGTTATAGTAAAGGACAGGTGGTAAATATCTACACAGATTCAGCCTATGCGGTAGAAGCAGTGCACGTTGAATTGGGACAGTGGCAGAGAGGTGGTTTCCTCACTGCATGGAATAAACTGGCTAGTGCACGCCCAGAAAAAGTAGCCATAATCAAGTGCAAGAGGCACAATGAGGGTCAGGCAATGGTGGCTCTGTGAAATACGAAGGCGGATGCCACAACTAAGGCAGTAACGGGGTACAAAATAACGTCGACCCTGGTGTGCGCAGAATCCTAAAATGTCCATTAAACCGCCATGAGGTAATTTCCCACTGGTTTTGAGACTACACAGACATGGTGGAATCTGTACGAGGAATAGGCTACGTGTTGATGTGTGTTGACAGCTACTCTGGATGGTTTGAGGCCTGTGCAACAAAAATGGAAGACAGCAAGTCGGTGGTTCAGTTTTTGATCAACCAATACATCCCGAGACACGGTTTTCCGGAAAAGTTAAGGTCAGATAACGATACGCACTTTAAGTCCCAGTATGTGGAGACGGTTATGGGCCATAAACATACCACCCTCAATCACAAGGTAAGGTAGAGAGGATGAACCAAAACAAAAAAAAAAATCTGTGCACAGACAAAATTGAATTGGGTGGATGCATTGCCACTGGCTCTGATGAGCATACGGAGCTCTGTTAATCAAAGAACTGGTTTCACACCTTTTGTTTTACAGACAGGAAGAAGAGTTCCAGAACCAGCAGGACTCCTACAGGCAAAAGAGACGGGTAAACTAAACAAACATAATACACAGAACTCCAAGGTCGTGTCTCTGAATTGTCTAAGCAGGTGGCTAATAAGAAAGGAGTAGGAGAGCAAGAGACGATTGCAGACACGGAATGGGTGGACAGGACCACATCAGTCCATCTGAAAGGCAAAGTATCAACCTGGTTCCACTGGAGTCAGTGTGCATTGGCTGCTGCACCCTCATTGTCAACTGTACTAGGCGAGTCAGCAACTAAAGTATCTTCAGAAGGGGCAGAATAATCCCCTGAGAGTTGGAGAAGGTCAAGGAAGTCGACCCTTAGACCTGAAGAAAGAAGGGGGAGATGGAGAGGGAGATGTCGAACGGCCTGTTGAATTTAATAATTGTGCTATGGTGTATGTTTATTGTTACATTTATTGCAGCTATAGTATATTCAGCATTTAAGTTTTATGATACAGAAACACTTACATTAAAATTACATTGAAGAGTGTTAAAGCAGTTTTGTTACAGGTAAAAGACTTTGTGAACCATGGGTAAGTGGTGGTTATTATGGTGTCTAGGTCTAGTGATGTTGGTCAGAACGTCGACACGTGACTCCTCTCTAAATTATTACTAGGGTATAGAGCTGGTGTATAAACTGGGAAGCACGACGTCATATACTTTCGATCTGTGCGAGGTTATACATTGCTACGGTAAGAACATATCCTATAGAGGATATGACCTCTATATATGTTGGGATCATTTTGTAAAATTAATTGCGACAGGGATGGGCAATCTTTCTCTAGATGGTGTGTGAACTGGGGCACGGTAGGGAGTTATACCAGAGCAGGATGGACTCCAACCATGTTGGACAGATCACTTAGCCCAATGACAGAATGGCTGAAGGAAGTGAAGCTACAACATGATTTCAACCCATCTCAGAACTCAGTTACATTGTCAATTAATTGGAAAACCAAAGCTAAGATCAGGTCCGCAGGTAAAGATGTCTATAGGCTGGTGTTGGGAGTTGAACACAGTGAAAAAGATCCAATGGGTCTGGTGGTTGTTAATGTTGTGAAAGCCCTAAAAGTAGGGACTACCCAGCCCTGAGCCACCAAAAAAATGTGACTAAATCCCATCAACAAATTTTTATGGCTGATTATAGCGAGCTCATACCTCAGCAGATCTTGGAGCTGCCCACTGGATATCAAGAGGCTTTGGTTGGTTAATTGGCTTGCACAAAAGGCCAAAGACCTTTTTGGCAATGGCATCTCCGCTTTTCGGCGAACTGAAGTCGTGTAAACACAAGTGTATGGCAACACGTGCAAAGAATTACATCAGAACGCTTTAGTCAGTGAACTGTGCCTCTTGTCTCCCCTGTCAAAACGCCACAGTGGGACTTGATGTTAGCTGAAAAAAATTGGTTTCCTGGATAAGATCAAGCAACACCCATCAAACACTAGTCAGTGTCGGTTGGTGGAAATTATCGGCTTGGCAAAGACAACAATAGCGAATTTCAATGAACAAAGTTCGCAAGCAGTAGTAGTTCTTGTTTGTACGTTCGCTATACATGTAAATCGCACAATAAATGTTTAATAAACATTTAATATGTTACAAAGCACGTCCCGTCTTATAACATAGGGCATGTTCATTTAATCGGACCAGTCGGTTATTAGGACCAAAACGATCGCCTCCCAATGTGGTCCCATTAACCAGAATTGAATGTATTCCTATACTGTCGGCACTCTTCCCTGTCACACCGGATAAAAATGTAGACCGTGTTAACTATGTCCACTACATCCTTAGGCTGACCCATACTGGTGATTTCCCCTGCGCCCCTAATTCCAGAAGATAAAGCAGGATTTGCATACTAGTTCTAACCAAAGCAAATAAATGAACCAAAAGCTCAAATGCCTATGTGTTTCCAGCAATAAATAATGATACCAAAACAGGTCCCTTTACCGTAAGGAGTGACAACTACACCTCTTTCAATCGTAACCATACAAGCCCCTCAGTAAACTTGGGGCAAACAGACACAGAATTGTGTAATAAAATATATTATAATTACTCAGTTGAGGAGGGCTCTGTTATAACTGTGGAGGACATCGCTTATATGTTAGAAATCCCACTAGATCAGTAGGAGGACGCGCTATGGTTAAATAAGGATAGTTCCACTTATTTTGACTCGATTGGGGTACCTAGGGGGGTTCCAAATCCTAAAGTACTGAAGGAAGCAGATTTCATTTACAGACTAATCTAATTAACACCCCTATCTACCCAGGCACCTTGTGTTCCTATATGTATATTACCCCAACTGTATGTATATCACGACCCACTGTCTCAACACCTTCCCTTTCACACGTTCCCGTGGCCCTTTTGTCTCTAAACCTTCTATTCAAACCACTTTCCTGTCGACACCTCCTTTTAGCCTTAGTATAAATAAATCCCCTTTTCCGTTTGCAAGGATCAGACGAGACTCATAACAGACTACCACGAGAACAGACTGAGATAGAGACCAGAGACCAGACTACCACCAGAAGAGACTGAACCAGCCTTCTGTGGGTCCTTGCTAGGTGAAGCTAGACTTTTGTGGACATTCTCATGATCATCTACACTGGAACATCTGTTGCTGCTGTACACATTGGTTTATGTTCTACAATTATTAATAAAGAACACTTCATCTGATAACAATCCTATTCTCCTGACTCCTGTCTATTGGAAGCCCTCGTCGGAAAAGTTTCTAACATTACCGAAACAAATCCTATTATATACGTGTAATGTTGTTTGCTCATTTGGACCAAAATTCCGCTTAATCGGACCAAAGAACAAAGGAAAATAAGAAAAACAAGCCACAAGTCGCTACCTAGCGATCAGCGATTTATGGGAAGATTTTTGTGCTCTCCGGAATAATTTATGCTTTTATCAAAAGTCAGGAAATCCAAAAAGTTGTGTTGACAAGAGCAGAACTAGCGGCAGGTGAACACGCCTACCACTTTCTTTCCCACAACAAAGCACCCAGTAGCCAGCAGCGTGGTTATTGGATGCATCGGCATCCGCCAAAATGCCACGATGGGACTTAATGTTAGCTGAAAAAAATTGGTTTCCTGGATAAGATTAAGCAACACCCATCAAACACTAGTCAGGACCAAAACGATCGCGTCCCGATGTGGTCCCATTAACCGGAATCGTCTTTATTCCTATATTGTCGGCAATCTTTCCTGTCACACCCAATAAAAATGTAGACCGTGTAAACTATGTCCACTTTAACATCCTTACCACCTGACCACCATCACCAGGGATGCAGTGCAGGGTTTGGCGGAACAATTGGCACCCACCTCTCTGATGGCTCCTCAGAACAGGATGCCATTAGACATGACCTGGTGGAAAAAGGGGGAGTATGTGCCACATTTGGTGAAATGTGTTGCACAGTGAGCCCAAACAATATGTCTCCACATGGTTTGGTCACCAGGGCCCTGAAAAGTTTACGATCACTATCAAAGGAATGCAAAACTCTGGGATTGGCAACGCCTTGGAAGGCTGGATGACCAGCCTTTTGGTAAATGGAAGGGATTGATAATGTCTGTGGCTATGTCATTAGTCATATTTACATATTTACATAGTGGTCATCTGTGGCTGCTGTTGCATCCCTTGACTCAGATCACTCTCTATTATATTGATTTCCTCTGCCCTTGAAAAGGGAGACGTGCAGGGGGGGATGATGCCATTACTGGATGTTGGGATGAGGAGGGGCCAGCATTGGAGGACAAGAGTAAAGAGTCTGAGCTTTATATTATTGGCATTATATTACTAATAGCTTGTGGGTTTAAGGTAGGGACCTTAACTTATTAAGCCACTTAAGATGGGATCAGAGGTAAAAAGTGGGTACAGAATAGGTTCACCAATGAAAATACTGACTGTCATTTCAGGGCTCTTTAAATGCACGGGTGTATATTGGTTATGTTATAATTGATTCGATTGGTTAGGATTATGTTATGTTATGTAAGGTTTTTAACGATGCGCTTTTTAGAGTAAGGACTGACGAACACAGGTTTGAAGCAGGCATCAGCAGAGGTTTAGCTGGTCGCAGTATAATATATCCAGTCTTGAGTGGTGTTTTGTAAGCATTTTTCATTTTCATATTTATGAAGGGTTGCTTTAAGTGATCTCTAAAACAGACATCAAAAAGGGGAGTGTTGGATTATCTTAAAATATGTATTAGCTTGACTTGTAAAATTGTTATTAGTGTAAGTAACAAATGCATTAATACTGGAGAAGTGTTTGTGTGAGTTTTAATGTGCAGTTTCTACATTTTACTGAGCACAGGATGACATAAGGAGCATATGTGCATCCTGGCACAGAAGGGTTGGTTATCTGTGAGAACTGTGAGTGTGTGTGTGAAGGAAGACTACTCTCTCTGACCACAACCACAAAAATGATTAAGTTTAGAGGGGGAGCGGGTCAGGGGCAAAACCAAACTGGTTAGAAACCAGTTTATAAGAAATTTAATCATCCTAGCTAAGTTCCAATTCTGAAGGTGTATGTGCTTCTGTTCGGAATGACACATACACCTTCTGATAGAGTGGTATAAAAATTGATTTAAGGAGAGGCCAGAAAAGAACTCATGATCAAGGCTTGATTGTATGGCGGGTCTGAGTCCTTCCAGGATTGCAATCTGTGAATAAAGAGCTTGAACTGTCAACTTCTGAATCTGGTGATCTTGGTGCAAATCAAATGAACACGCGGGTTGGGTCGAGGGACGAGGGACTCCATGACTCTCAATCAATACAGTTATATCTTAAACGTAACATTGTGGTGGACACATATTTAAATTTTACTCCAGAATGCCCGGAGCTCTGATTGTGAAAGGAGTTACCGGAAGGAAGGAGGGTTTAAGTTAGAGCGGGAAGAGTTCACATTTTTCCACTCTGGAAGTTAAGGGAATTTGGATTTAGCTGGAGAGAAAAATAATAAAGCTAAGAATTCATATGCTGATACGTGTCTCCTTTTTTACCGGCTCCTACATTGGTGACTCCGAATAAAGAACATGTCTGTTGCTAACGACAGCTCGCTGGCTGCAGCCGCCGCCGTTTCTCCCGCTATTTTTTGTGGGGACGGTCACGCTCCCGGAGTTTTGGCAGCACGATCCAGAGCCTTGGTTCCAGCATGTGTAGGCCCAGTTTCACCTCCGCGGAATCACCTCGGACGACACAAAGTATTTCCATGTCGTCGCGGCGCTGGACTCTGTTTCTACCCGGACTGCTCCGGGATCCACCACTGGCTAACAAGCATGGAGCGCTGAAGGAGTACCTGCTTCTGATCTATCAGCTTTCGGACGAGGAGCGGGGTGATCGCCTTTTGTCCCTTAACGGATTGGGGGATAATAAACCATCAGAACTGATGGAGAACATGCTGGCTCTGCTCGGTTCCGGTGACGCTTCGTTTCTTTTTACTCACCTATTTCTACGTCAGCTTCCTCATCCCGTACGCAGCGCGCTGGCCAGCTCCGCTTTGGTACCGTCCAAAGATTACCGCGGCCTGGCTGAGGAGGCGGACAAGATTTGGCTGGCATCCAGACAGTCCGGAGTGCATGCACTATTACCGGTTGCAGCTCCAACTGGACCGGAGATGGAAGAAGCCGGTGCTTGCCAACGCTGCTCTGCTGGCCCAGCCGTCTCCCAAGGCTCCTATTGCCCTTACGACCAATGCCTCTGATTTCGCTGTCGGGGCGGTATGTGAACAATGGGTTGATGGTGCTTGGCAGCCCCTCGCTTTTTTATGCATGGTTTAAGATGAGTGAGTCAGTTTGGAACCAAGTACATCAGCGGATCTTGCGAGCACTGTCACACCCAGGACCGGCTCGGCAGACCAGAACTAGACCTGCACCCACTCATCGTCACCTGATCTTCATTGCCATCGCCTATTTAATCACTCCTGGTCCACATCCTCTTCGCTAAGTATCTTGGCTTGATCCTAGTACTAAGCGTTTATCTCTTTATCTCGGTTATCGCTGCACCTACCTCATTTTGCCCTGTTTTACGCCTTTTCGACTCCTCTCTCACATTTAAGCTGTAGCCAGTTTTCCACGTCCAGTCTTTCTTTTTTTGGGAACAGTTAACTCCTCACTACAACCATGTGTATTTCTTGGAGTGGAATGTAGTCACAGTCTCTCAATCTCTTATCTGGCTTGCCCCGACTGATATCTTTTCCCCAACAAATCCTGTCTCCCAACTCCTGAGAACCTGAATTTGTACCACAGCATTCTTGTGCAAAGTGTGCATTTTAAAAACGTCATTGTTTATTGTTGTTGCTTGTAAATCATTAGGAATAATTGTTATCAGGAAATACATTCCAGAGCTTTGCCAGCATGTCTACCCTTAAAGTATAGCGTCTAAAATGTACAAGACCAGTTTCACAAGTCTTGTAACAATATGTTTGAAAACAAAAATAAACATCAACTTAATGGTCCCTAAATATAGAAAATAAGGCAACATGGCCACTAGCTATAAGTATCTAACTATAAGATAGTGAATTCAATCATGACTAGATACATTTTATAGCTATAAAAGAATAGCTTTAAAAAAAGACAAACGTTTACCCTAGTTTGCATCACAAGATGGTGCTATTATGAAGGGATGACACACAAACAGTTTAATCAGCTCTGAATTTAGGGCTTGGTGTCATTTTGGCACTGAACTCTATTCATCATGTTGGTCTTTACACTTCTGATCCTTTCAGTACTAACAGGTTAGAATCTTTAATTCATTTAATTCATTCATTCATTTATTAAACTCTAAAATAATTGCAATTCATGATGATGGTAATAATTATAATAATTTAATTGATGTTTTATTAAATGTATTACTTTGGATTATAAAATCAAAAAATTAAATTAAAATTAAAAAACTTTTTTCTTTATGACAGGTGACTCTTTTGAGAACTCAATAATACCTCATGATTCTCTTAAACACGCCATGGATGGTGAAAGTGTTATTTTGTCCTGTAACTACAGTGGTGTGGTAAATATCTTGCTTTGGTATCGTCAGTATCCCAGATCCAAACCAGACCTTCTCCTCTCCACAACTGAATCACAACCCACTGTTTTAGAAGATAAGAAAGTCTTTGCTAAAGCTGACAAGCAAAAAAAACTTTTAAATCTAAGAATTTCCTCTGCTGCATTATCAGATTCTGCACTCTACTACTGTGCCATGCAGCCCACAATGACAGGAAAGCCACCTGCACTGTACTAAAACATGATGTAACAGTAGCTAACGCTAGCATAAACCATACATTAGCAAGCTAACTATTTTCGTCCTCATGGCTAAACCACAATAGGGTGACAGAGAGCTGTCATCATCAGACATTATTATTGATTTTTATTATCCAGGAAAGCATTCTCTGTGAGGCATGAGCTAGGCAAGGTAAACCACATTTCCATGGTCAACCCATTGCCATCTATGATTAGTTCTGCTTTGCTTTCAGTTTATTTAGTTACAATACATCTTTGTATTTTCTCTGCTTTGCCTCTGCCTCCACTGCACCATTCTTTACTTGGTTGGTACTCTACATCCAGACCACATTCTTATTTTGACTAATGAATTTAAATATACAAACAAACTCATCCTTCAGTTTCTTGTCTGCAGTATTAAATTAAGCTAACTATGGAATGGATCTGCTAATTTGATGATCATCTCTTCTGCAGCATCAGACTATGCACTCTTTTTCTGTGCTCTGCAGCTTATATTGACAGGAAACCATAAATCACTGTATGAAAACCCTAGTCCTTCAAAATATATGTCCTTTTAATTTATACCTACAAACAAAGCCAGCTCTGGGGTGTGATTCCCAATAACAACTGATTTTAGTAATTTAAGAACATTTTTAAAAATAACTTAACTTTAAGAATGTTATTTTTGCAAATGATTGCCAAAACCCTTCTTACTCTCCAAACATACAAACGACCTTTAAGGACCTTTTTGTTAACGCCGATTCCATGTCTGCCAGGTGAAAATGGAACCACCAATTTACACACATTTCTTTTATAAATTATGCCACAAAATATAAGTAATTAGTATAAAACAAATAAGTGTTTACATTTATTTTAAGTTAAAAAAGAAGAAAATTGTTTATTGCAATACTGTATATTGCATGTCAAGCCTATATAAACAGGCCCAATTAACTTGTCATAACTCAGTCGGAAGCTTGTGCAAACCGACCACAAAAAGTATAATTTTTCTCAGAACGAACTAAACCAAATACTGGAAGAAATAGGTCAAACCAAACATATACTGCTTTCCAAAGCTCTGGGAAGTTTGACTAATTTAGAGAAGAAACAGATGTGGGGGGAAGATTTCCAGGGACATTAATACCTATAGTACAGCAAAGAGATCTGCCAGTGACATCTGAAAAACATGGCATGACTTTTTGATAAAAGGTAGGGAGCAAAGAGAGCGTTAAGACTGGTGGGGGTCTGTCATCTATACCAGACTCCAGAAGAAGAAAAAGCTCTGGGAATGCTATGCCCAGCAGCAATTGAAGAGGCCACCTCAACCCATTATCCCCTGTGCAACCTTCTCCTCACTGCAGCAGTCCTGGACCATCTCTTGGCCCTTCCTGTGTACAGCCTACTTAAAGAATCTGACATGCTCTATCCATGTGGGTGTAGTGAGTAGTTAATTTTCCTAGAAAAAGAAAGGCTGCAGTTAAAATGGGAGATCTGCAACAGAGGCAGAAGAACCATCAAGAGTTGATGGAACTGAAGAGGAAAAAATGGACATTATTGCCAGACAGCTTGCTTTGAGTTTCAGGTGGTCAGGCCATCTATTTCTGTGCCGATCACATTACTTTTTGAGCAAGGTAAGAAACATGTGTATGTATGTATATACATATATGCATGTTTGTCACACTGTGTTTTGGAACATCAAACAAATTTAAATAGTAGTCAAAGACAACACAAGTAAACACAAAAT
>JAVSBV010174516.1:0-13614 GCA_033117975.1 Parotocinclus spilosoma | reverse complement strand
CAATTTGGAATAAGGCTGTAACGCAACAAAATGTGGAAAAAGTGAAGCGCTGTGAATACTTTCCGGATGCACTGTATATCAGCTATTACCAAATGGTAGTTAATGATACAGCACCATCTGAGTTATCAAAGATCACAGGCATTTCACTTAAGCTTATGCACTTATGCTTATGCAAACCCCTTCCAATATTTTAGAGGTAAAAAGATTTTAAACATTTTAATAATTTCCTTGTGTGTTGACTGGAGATTCTACTGGAGATTCTATGGCCATCTTTGCTCTTCAAAGACTGAAACTTTCCTGGATGCTGCTTTTGTGCCTAATCATGATTACAATCATCTGTTGACCAATTTGTGGACTTAAGTTATAATAAGTTTTTTTAAATTAGCTTTTTTTAATGTGTTGCAGGCCTGAGATTTAGTTCATTTAGATCATTGTTCACAAGAACTATAATACTGTCAGAAGCATGGTTTCAAGAAAGTAGAAGTACAACAAGTTAAAATCGCTATAATATGATTCATAATAGTTATTGATGGATACACACAGTATAACAAACTGTGTATATTGGCTTGCAGCATGGGGATTTTATGAATAGTGGTACAACGTTTTTTGGGTTTTTTCCCGGCATGTGTGTCTGTTTCAGGGTGGTCTTTGATGAATGCAAGCTCCAGGGCCCTCTGGCTGACTCCTCTCTCTCTACAGTAACACCCCCACCACCCACCATCTCCCTTAGTCAACATTCCTGTCTTTTGTGTTGCCATATACTCATCCCTGTGCTCCCTCTCTAACAAAGACACATGCTGTAGGTATCCTCTCATCCCCAGTTACATGTCACACCCTGCTGTTTGAGAACCGGCAAAGCTCAGCAGAATCCTGCACCTCCCTAATAAGGAATAGTGGCAATAAAACAAACAAAAATCACATCATCTGCTATTTGTCTTATGATAGTCTTATCGTTGAAGTCTTATGTCCCAACACCTAAACTACATTCAGGAAGACTTCAACATACACTGGTCTTTACAGAGGTTAATATTTTTGGAATGATGAAATGCAATTGAATTATAATGTACAGTTCATGAGTACTGCAAAAAAGTAACTGTACAGTTCACTCTTCATAACTTCAAGAGACTTCTGACTGACAGTGGACGGATAAGGGGGAAAAACTGGACGCATTGCTCTGCATTTAGATTTTTCTTCCTGTTACTTGCATGTTATTAAGCAAAGGGTGTAAATCAAGCAGTGGCAAACTGTCTGTAAGAAGGTCAGTAACTATAGGCAGTGTGCTTGCAGTGTACCTACTCATTTGTTTGCTCACACTACACAATTGATGACAGGTAATTTTTTAACTTAAGAAAATATCAGCTTTCTCCTCTATCACAAACTGCAGAAACTGTGCCGCTGAACAGGTCACATGAGATGTGCACTCAGGAAGGTGACTGAAACGTTAAGGGTTAAGATCATTTTGTGTGCACTTGGAATCAGAAGAGTCTAACAGACTAATGAAAGATCTGCACACCTTTCATGTATATAAAGCTTTATTGAAAGCTACATCTCTAACAGATACTTCACTCTGATTACACACAATGCAGCATAACTTTTATTCTAAACACTATAATTCAGATCCTACCTTAAGATCTGCCAAAAATAAAAATGAGTGCAGAATGATATAATTTTCCATGGTCCTTAATGTATTTTCTTTTAGAGGAATAGATTCAGATTATAGCCAACCTTCTGCCATAGTAAGACATAACAGAACAATCTAAACCTTACAAAAACCTTTGGGTGAACAAAACTCCTTAGTTCTGTAAGAGTAAACAGAAATGAGTCTGGTAAACCATGTGTGCTCAATTCATCTTCAGACAGACATTAATCCAATATCTGTTTATTTTTTTTAAAGAGCACTGTACTTTCAGCTGTCAAATTCTGACAGTTCCGTGACCTAACCTGGCATCCCCATCCCCCTCACCTCCTTTTGTCTTCTCAGCAGGTATCTCTTTCCTGTTCGCCTCTCTTCTCGTCCCTTTTCTCTTCTTCTGGGGGACAGTGTTAGATTTGCCTCAGTGCCAGTTTTATTTAATTTCTCATAGAGGAAGCTCTGGCAAAGTGTACCCTATTGATACTGCTTGAGTTCCATTCTAAATCTAACACTGCACCACAGTAAATACATTCTGCATAAATCATATACACCCATCTGTCCTTATACTCGTCCACTCACAGAATGGACTTCTAACCCTCTGTTTTTCTTATATGTGCCTGTACTAACATGTAAAATATGCAGTGTTTCTCCATCTGTCAGGCCATTACTACTTACTACATAACAAAAATATGTTTACAGACATTGAGGATAATCCATTAGCTTTGACATTAAGTGGGCTCATATTTACCTGTAAAGCCTAACATGTTTTTTGCTTGCATAAAAGGCCACTTAAATCATATATCATACACCGGATACACCTTGGTCTTTATCCCAGGAATGTCTCCTAATGGAACAAAAAACATTTTCCCAAACATAGGCACTAAGATTGGTTGTCAAGAAACATATTGTCATAAGTAATTCTTAAATTTTTCTAGTAGGTGTATTTTAGTCTAGAATAATGATTTAATGGAATAGGCATGTTTTCAGTGTTTTTAGTTTTTGGGACAAATTAGAATTCATAGCTCATATGGCAGAATAAGTGAGCATAAATCCCTTGATAGACACTTCCTTCATATTCTGGCAAAAAAGTGAAAGACATAACAATAATATTCTCTGCGAACATTTGCCAATTTGGAATGGAGATGCAAAACACAGATCCAGCTTTGGTGTGTGTGTGTGTGCATGCATGAAACAGATTTTGCTAGATTTCACCACTGCTTTTACATGCAAATTATAAGGCTTAAACATGGCTCTACAACATACAACCAGAATCTAACAGCAGATAAATAGAGTAAATAATTTGCTCTCTTCTGACAAGCGTTAAGAAGCCTAAAAACAAAAAAACTAAATGGATGAAGACATAGCATTGTGCAGTGGTATTTCAGGTGTCAGTAACTAAACAGCTGACTAGAGGTGCAAACAAAACACTCTTTGGTCTGCTCTCTGAGTACCAGTGCAGGTCTATCAGGTCTAACAGCATCAGAGTTAATTGGAATGCATATATAGTATGTTACAAGTACGCACTTTCATCAATTTTTGCTGAACAAACAAACTTATATATTGACACATATTAATAATTATTGGGAATGTAGGTTAGTATAATTACGACAGTGAAAATTAAATCACGGGAGACATTAGACAAGAAAATCCAAGAAATCTCTTGGATACAAGAACAATCTTTAAAAGAATACCCATACCCAGCAATTGGGTCAACCCCTTCTTCTCACTGAGATAAAAGCTTTTGTCTTCTCCATGCACAGAGCTGCTCTGAGATTGCTTCTGATTCACCTTTTCAAGTTAGTTGCTCTCTAAGATGATTCTTAAATTTTAGCCCCCGGACCATTCAGTAGCAATTCCACATTTACAATGTATGGCACATTATGCTTACAATTAGCCGTCGAGTTTGCAAGATTGTGGTGAAAATATTTAGTTCTACTTTTATAATATAGTTACTTCTACTAGCTACTGTTATATAACACAGCTAATTTCATTTCTCCTTTCTCATTTACTGCATGCTTCAATTACCAGAATTAAAAAAGTCACAGCAGGGGGAAAATCTTTCTCATACTTGGCCACCCAACTACGGAATACACTTTCCACTTTAGTTTGAGATTCAGACACTCTTCAAATTTTTAAGTCTAGGCTAAAACATTCTTATTTATGCAGGCTTTTGGGATGCATGGCTCAGGTTGGCTGTGTTGCCTTCTGGGTTCTCCCCTTTCTTGATATGCTGCTATAGTTGATAGCATCCATGATTTGGATTATTGATTATTAACAGACTCTGTGCTCCAAACCAACAAGTAACTACATTTTCTTATTTCTCTCTGAGCTGATGTTCCAGTAGCAGCTAAAGTACCTAACACCTAGATGTTCCTCCACCTCAGCATCACTCTACTTGTCCTTATCAACAGAAATCAGATGATGTGCCTCCAAAGACTTACTACTAAGGACCCAATATCTCACATCTTTTACATTATTTAACATAATTGTTATTACTGGCTTAATTTTACTATTAATACAAACATAACTATTCCACTTAACATCTAGACCCTTTGAGTCTTGGTCCTCCTAAGGTTTCTTATTTGTACATTGAGGAAGTTTTTCCTTTCCACTGTTGCCCTAGGTTTGCTCAATTTGGTATTGGCCTTTTAAGATAATATAAGATTGTAAAGCTGTTTGAGACAATGCTCCCTTGAAACAATTGCTATAGAAATAAATTTGACTTGACTTGAATGTAAGGATTAAATGGGCAGTGCTGTATTCTGACATGACACTTCTGGATGGATGATTGAAACACTCAGATCAGGGCCAGTTTCACATAATCTATAAATCAAATGCATGTCTTTTTTTGTGGGAGGAAACCGGAGCACTGACAGTAAACCTGCACAGACAGTGGCGCCACCATGCCACCCTCCATGTTGATTACAACTCAGGAAGGAGAAACTCAGGAAACAAAAAACTGCCTAAAACCTTGATTAATAAATCACACAACACATCAGCATCAATGTATGAGATTACATATGCTGGACACCATTGCAGAGGTCACTATATTTTTCCTGAGGTATTTCCTAGCTCTGATTTAGCCATTTTGTCCATGGTAGGGAAAAAAAGAGTCTCAATAGCAGTAACATATAAATCTTTTGGCTTTTTTGTTTTTCTGATAGTTCTGATATGAACAGTTTGATAAGTTTATAAGGAATAATTATATTGATGTATAAAAGGCAGTAGGCTGCTTCCCATCATTAAAATAAAAAATACATGGCAAATAAGGAAATTGGTTCAATATGGATATGTCTTCCTTCCCTAATAAGTACATCAGACTACCAATGTTTGCTGGAGCTAAATGGTTTTGTCACATATTTTGGGTAAATGCAGTAAACAAGTATCTGGGAATTGAAAACAGATGCTTTTCATATTATCACCCACACATTATGAACCAGACAGTGAGTCATTATGAAATGAAACCATTGTTGCTCACTGCATTCCGGGAGACATCAGGCCAGCTTTGGTTCTGTAATAAATGATAAATTCTGCGGGTCTTGCATAAATAATTCGTTTTGGGGTTGTGTTTTTTTACGTTGATTGTGTGAATAACTTTTGAGCAAGACTACAATAACTGGGAAGACAAAAATGGATTTTGGTTCAAGAATGTTTTAGTATACAGCTTACTATACCATATAGCACACTATGTCATACTATCACACTATAGCTTTTTAAAACATCTTAATGTTTACTGCCGGATAATATGGTATGCTCGACTGAGCAACGTTTAATCTAGAGAGATTTTTGGGTTTTAATAGTTTTTTGTCTTACCATGGTACTTTTTACCAGAGCATTCATAAGTCATTAAACCAAACATCTGAAATGACGCCAAGGCACATTTTCTTTCACATACACAGACATTATGAGTCTGCTTTAAACCCATTCTTTGTAGAATATTAATATCTTAAGGGGTCACCTTGAAGCTGCCTGGTAGTTTAAAAAGAAGATAATTCCTGTTTTTTGGTGATGCTTGGGGAGTACCATGGTCATTCTAAAGTTATCATACAGAACATGGTAGTTAACCAGTAAATAGAAGGACTTAAAAACAAATAATACATTAATACATAAATTCTCAAAAGCATATTCACCCCAGAAAAACACATTTTAAAGATGTATGAAAATATTATTCTGCAAATTATATTTAAATATAATTTTCACCAAAACATAACATTTGTTTATTTTTCATAGGTAAACAAACATGAACATCGTAAAACATATTATGGTATTATATTATCTTTTGGTAATGTATGTGTATATGTTAGGTTAACTTAAAAGATTAATCAATTTATAATCTTTAGATTGTTATGAAATAGGTTTGTTGGTTACTGGCATCTGTACTGATGTTTCTAAATCGTAAAAACTCTATACAGTTTGACTGGGTGTGGGAACTGTTCTGTTAATTATAACTGAATTAACTTATAGCTAATAAGTGTTAATAAAACTCTCCTACCTGGACTGGACTTGGCACAGGCAACACATGCATAAATCCCTTATGTATGTGAAAAACATTTGGCATGCATCCTAAGCAGTTTGGACCATTCCACTTAATATACTTATATAAAACAACTGGTCTTTATATTGAACTTTTATGCCTTCAATATACATAATAGTTCATGGAAATTACCTTTTGCAAATGTCATAATCCAGAGCGGTTTACAAATGCTACTATCCTAGCATCCAAGCAATTGTGTGGCTTGGCAGAGGTGGGATTTGAACCCTTGACCAGTAACTTACTCCAGTATCCAATAATCCACCACAATCCTGACATTAAGATAATCTATCAAAGCACACTTGTGATTACAACAAACTAAGAAAACTGTACAAACGTCCAACAGGATTAATATATCTGGCATATTCACACTTACTAGTAAATAGTCACTTAATCACAGTAAAGTCACTAGATCAGGGCTAAAAATGATGACAATACAGCAGAAATAGTGGGAATACCATTTTGACGATAGTATCGATGCTATCCAGTTGTCATCACAGTTGAACCATTAAAACTTCATCCTCTCCTCCTGCTTGCAATATGGCTTGTTTTGTTTCCCATTGTACTATATCCAAAGAGAGCATGGCAATACAGTTGTCCAGACTGCAGCATTGTGGATGAAATAACTAGGTGCCATTCTAAAAAGCAGAGCTGTAAGATGTCACAAAGCCTGTTGCTTGGCTTGCTACCCTGTTGCTTCCTGGCTGCTTTTTTGTGAAGAGGGAGGGAAAGAAGGGGGAAGAGAGCTAGGGGGAGGAGAAATGCCTTCTCTTTCAGAGGAAATCCCCCTTAAAACTTTTCATCATTTTCCTCAGTCACTGTTTTGGACTACATGCCCCACTTAACCCATATAAAGCACACACTCAAGAATAAAGAAATAAAAAATATTCATGAAAAATATCCTTTAAACATATTTTTTCTGTCCAGCTTTCACTCTTAGCATTGCATGCATTTAAACCCATCACTGAAAAAGGGACTGACTCAGATAGACAGAGAAAGGATAAGAAAGAGTGCAGACTATTTGGAATGTATGTCACACCCACCTTGCACGCAAACACACACTTAGACACTAGATCTTAAGTGAGAGCACAGGGCTTGTGGATTGTTATTTATACGTTCTCCCACCTTTTCCCAAGCAGAATAACTGGGATAGTTTTTCAACCAAAGTATTCCAAGGAATTCTTCAGTTACACTGAACTGTGTTCTGTTGCTTTACACTCAATATTTACAGTGTGGAAATTAAGTCGTTTCTTTTCAAGTTAAGCTAAATTAAGTTTTCTACAAAGAATGGAAAGGTCTGTAATTTTTATCGTAGACTTATAATCGTAAACATAGAAACTTTTGATGGTACACTTCAACTGTGGACAGAGTCTAAAATAAATCCAGAAAATCACATTGTATGATTATTAAATAATTAATTAGTATTTTATGACATGAAATAAGTTTTTGATAAAATGGAAAAACAGAGCATACTATTTGGTACAGAAACCTTTGTAATTACAGAGGTCAGATGTTTCCTGTAGTTTTTAACCAAGTTTGCACACACTGCAGCAGGGATTTTGGCCCACTCATCCATACAGATGTTCTGCAGAATGCTCAAGTTTTGGGGCTATTGCTGGGCAAACTTGAATTTCAGCTCTCTCCAAAGATTTTCTTTTTGGTTCAGGTTTGGAGACTGGCTTGGCCACTCCAAGACCTTGAAATGCTTCTTACGGAGCCACTGCTAAGTTGCTCTGGCTGCATGTTTTGGGTCATTGTCATGCTGGAAGACCCAGCCACGACTTATCTTTAATGTTCCTACTAAGGGAAAGAGTTTGTTGGCCCTAATTTCATGATACATGAACCTATCCATCCTTTCTTCATTGTGGTGCAGTCATCCTGTCCCCTTTGCAGAAAAGCACCCCCAAAGCATGATATTTCCACCCCATGCTTCATGGTTGGGATGGTGTTCTTAGGGTTGTTCTCAGTTCTCATCTTTTTTCTTTCTCCAAACAAGGCGAGTGCAGTTCATACCAAAAAGCTCTATTTTGATCTCACCTGACAACTTGACCTTCTTCCATACCTCTTCTAAATCATCCAGATGGTCATTGGCTAACTTCAAATGGTCGCTGTCTTCAAAAAGTCTGTCTAGAGTGGCCATGTTGCTTGTATTCTGCTCCTATGTCCACTGTTGCTGTTTACACTGGACAGTCAGAAGTGAATGAACGTGTGAAATCATTATTAGAAAGGAGACATTTGGAAAACATTTATACAAAAAGTGTCATGCATGTGATTTGTAGCTACAAAAGGGTCAATACAGAGATTCTATATTTACAGAAATAAATGCTCACACTTTTTAGAAGATGCATAAATGATGCAGCAGGAAAGTCGGAACTTATGCAAACTAATTTATATTACTATAAAAATGTACTGAATGAAAGAAAAAATACTGTTACAGAAACCGACTATTGCTTCAACTAAAAGTATGGAAAATTGCAGAACCCAAGCCTAGCTTTACTATTAATGCATAATCAGATCAAAAAAGGAATTATACCAACTTAGACAAGTTTTTTTTCAGTACACAAACAAATGTTACATTTGGAAATGCAAAGTGATACACTAAAAATGTAATAGAGAACGTTAAGATTGAAAATGGATAGTTTGTCTTTTTTATACCACAAGTTCATGAAATTAGCTCCACACTCTCCAACACTTACCAGTGGTAAAACAGTGCAAATGCATTTTTGTTGCACAATTATTTTTTTCCTGCAGAAAGATGCATAAAGAGAATGACATTTATGATAATTCATGCAAGAAAAGGACATACAGCAGAAGCAAGTGTTTCAGTGTCTGGCAGGAGCTGAAAGGAGAGGGTTTTCTGTTTTCATTTTAGTTACTATCTGATTTCCAAAAATGAAAATGACTGGACTGCTCTGAATGCCAGATCAAAGAAGTACGATGTAACAGACTAACCCTGTTTTCATCTAAACCAGATGTGGAACTAGAACAGAGGGATGGAAAGTCATAGACAGAACACAGAGGGGGAGAAGAGAGAATAGCATGAGACCTGAGACTTAAACTGAAGGAAAGGTAATGACTAATTGGATAATAAAAACAAATCTAACATGTCTGTTAGACGACAGTGAGGATAACACAAGAGTCAAGTTAGTGAATAAGATTAGGCCAGATTAACAGGTTTTGTTATAGTGTCCAACAAGAGAAAGGGAGTAAGTAAGAAAGCAGACAAAGGGGGTAAGGGGCCAGTGCTGTAGGCTGTGAGTACAGTAGGGATTTTGCTTAGAACACAATAGTCTTGTTAAGACTAGCTAAGTAAAGAATAATTTTCTCATAACCTGTGAGCCAGCAGTGTGTATGTGTGTGCGCATGTGTTTATATACAGTAGAAGTCATATTTTTCATAAACTCATGAAATGCAGATAGAATGCATAAGTTAACAGACACACTCACATCTAACGTGGTCTTCCAACAGAGTGTGATCCCCGACTTGGCAGGGAGACCATGCTGAGACTTGAACCCAGATGGTGGTCGAGTAGTCTGTCAGACAGCTGCACCAATCAAGGGCCTCAATCAACTCGATCAACAATTAGCCAATCATTTACAATGTAAGGGTCATTATCTAATCTTAGAACCGAATCTCTCCGTGGATGGTTGCTGCGATTTAATGTGACAATAACTAGAACAGTTATTTTGTAATTTCTATTCGTGTTTGAACATAAACTTAGGGAACATATCTGGTAAGATGCACTGATATCTACTGTTTTTGAACATTTCAATAACATATTAACAAAAGCTATTTAAAATTAAACAAGTAAAGATGGACCCTCACAGAACCACTACCAATATGTTAACTTCCTTAGGATTGTTACGTCAGCTCCAGATTTATTGACACTCTTGGTGAAGATGTTTAAGGTTTACTCTACAACTCTAGGAAGAGTCATGGATGTTCCACAACTCCTCATTTTTAGGATTGTCCCTGCCTTGCACCCTGTGTCAGCAGTATAGACACCAGCTTTACCACAACCTGATTTACTGTAACGTTTCCGTTTCCCTATGCCAGTTAAAGTACACTTTAACAAATTATTGATATATCAAGTACTGGTGTTACATGCAGACATTTTTATGGTTGTTGTTCTGCAGTGTTTTCAAAATGATTACTAATAGGTCATTTTTACGCACAGCCATCAGCTATGCCAGTAAGGAAGGGCTAATCTTAAATTAGTAGTTTGTAACCTAAATATATAATACACTAAAACATAAGTATTGCATTCAAGCCAATGATGTGCTCTGCTGTGTTGTTTATGTGTGTGCTGAAGTAAGGTTACCAAAGCAGTTATATGTTTGTTTTGTCTCTTCTGTTATCACCGTCTACCTATCGCTGGCACAGTAGTGTGCTGACTTCATTCAGCTATGTCTATCATGTAATCGTACTCACACACAGAGACACACAGGCAAACAAACTAACGGACAGACACTCACATGTGTAACACACATTATAATGTACAGTATGTAGGGGTAGTTTCACACCAACAACTGATCATAGCTTTGTTATAAAACATGGTTTATCTATTTTGTATAAAAAAATAATATTCAATTTAAATGGCATAAGCAAGTTGTTTTCAAGTGTTCAATAGGCCTTAACCAACCCTCTATCCTTCTTTTGTTTAAATCAAAGTTATGTGTCTTGTCTGTGTATTTGTGTGTGTGAGTACCGGTTTTATTGTGCACTGACTTTATGCTTGTTGTTCTGAAATGTTTTCTGAATCATAGCTAATAGGTTATGTTTATACACAGCCATCTTCATAACTAGCTGCTAACTAGTAAAACGGAAATGAGGAACTTAGCTAACTTCTCAAATTTCAATACATTTATAGACAATTTCTTTACAATATTTGCAATTTACAATGAGGACAATGATCCAGTATTACATATCTGTGAGTGGCAAAAGTATGTGAATTTCTAGAATTAGCAGTTAATTTGAAGGTGAAATTCAATGGTTTTTTGTGGAAGTGTATAATAACACAAATAAGAGTTATTCATGCTCATCAATACGTAAAACGTTACCATCTCCAAAGGATTTGGAATCCACTAATATATAGTTTAAACAGATAATGTTCAAATAAATATATACAAATAAATATATATACCATTGTTTGACAAACAAAGATCACTTCAAGGCATTTAATCATGCAATAGCACAAACAATTGCAGGGTAACTTCTAACATATTCTAACATATCTCGCATTGGCTAATGTCATTGTTTATGAATTCACCATAAGGAGAACACTGAACAACTATGTTTGTAATGTTGTAAGAAGAAAGCCACTGCACTCCAAAACAAATACTGCTGCCCATTTGAAGTTGGCTGAAGATGGCAAAGATAGAAGGTTACTAGACAAACACTTTGCGGATGAATACGTTTATAATATAAATATAAAATATAAATAAATACAACTTTTGGGTTTGAATAAGTAGCATTATGTATGTAGAAAGGAAAAGACTGCCTTCCAGTATAAGTTTCTTAATTAATTTATTATTTAATGTTGCTTTCAGCACTAATTACTTTTCACAACAGGAACGAGGCTACGTTGAAACTAGTCATACACACAAACACCGGTCCAATTTAGGATAATCAATTAACCTCATACCTGCATTTGGACTGTGGGAGGAACCCTGAGCACCCAGAGTAAACCCAGGTGGACACAGAAAGGACATGCAAACTCCACTGAGACAGAGTTTGAGATCGGAAACAAAACAAGGTTGCTGTTCCAACTATGAAACATGGTGGTGGCAATTTCTTGGTTTCTGGACTGTCTTGCTGGTTTTTTTTGTCCCGCCCAATTGAAATCAAACCGTGATTGGTCAATTTGCCCCTCACTCTCCAAACCAAAACACATAGCTTGGCCTTCCGCGGGATTCGTGAAGTCCTAACCAATTAGGACCTTGATAGAGACGGGCCTTGATAGAGATGACGATTATGATTGAATAACATGTTTTTAGGACACTAACCCTTTCATTGCTGATGTGAACATGACAACTTTAGAACATAGATGAGAGAAAATGTATTAAATGTATTGTATTAAATTAAATAAGATAGAAATGTAAAATATATATATATATACATATATATATATATATGTATATATATAATTTTTTATTTAATATTTAAATCTTTTTTGGTTCAGAATGCTTTTAGGCCTTCTCTGAAGGCGTAGAAGGCCCTCAAGGTTCCCCACTGCTAAAAATGTATCGTATTGTCAGAAATAAAAAGGATCCAGTCCACTCTAATGGAGTATGAAGTTGATGTGTTAAAGAGAAACAGATGGCATGTGAACATGAGTAAGAGTCAGTCCAGGAAAGGATTTGCAATTCAGTCAGGGAACAAACAAAACAATATGATTTTTTTAAATGTAAGCATTGACATATTTAGTTCATTATTTCACATATAGTATACTTGATTTTTGAAACCTATTTTGTCCAACAACTAGACTTTACACCGCTGCATATCTTGGACTTATTACTTTCCCAGATAAATGGTAAATATGTGACTGGGTCTGTGGATTGGGCCTAATAACTTAACCTTTGAGATAACCCAGTGGGGGCCCTAATCAATATTAGTATAGTGCTCTGCGAGTATATAAAACAAAAGGCCTACAGTTTGGGGAGATTCCCTCAGTGCTTTCTTCTTGCTCAGTTATTTTAGTCTTTCTGGAGAAATTAAAATTCCATATAAGTCTCTTAATTGTTACTGCCTAAAAAACAAGGGTCTCTACTACAGTTACACTAGCTACAGTATATGCATTTATGCACTCTGAGATTCTGTCACAGAAATCCTTAGAAATCACATAGCTCCATCTACTGGGTGCTATTCTACTTTACATAATTTAAATTCCAACTGTGTATATTGTATTTTGTAGTTCTTGAGTTTCTGAAGGTTTTCCAGTTTGACATGCTTCTTTTCACCCCCATGAATAAGCTACACAATCGCAATAATTGAGTTTGCGTAATGGAACAGTTTTCTTTGGCTTTTCATGAAGTTGTTTAGTGAAATAAGCTTCATAAGTTTAGCTTCATATTTCATTTAGCAGTATCTCCTATTTTATGTCAGCAGTATACATATGTATATACATACTCAAGTCAATGTCAATTTGGAGTAATCAATTAACCTAACACTATTTGAACTGTTGGAGGAAACCAGAGTACCTGAAATAAACAAATGCTGCAAAGAGGACATGCAGACTCCAGACAATAAGGACGCTGGCCACCCTACGATTGAACCCTGGACCTTCTTTCTGAGGGTAGCGGTGCTACCCCCGGGCAACCACCATGCTGCCAAGACCTGAATGCAAAAGCATTATTAACAGCGTCAAAAACCAACCCTAAATCTAACCAACCAACCCTTAACTCCCAGAATATCAGAATGTGGTAAATCAAACAATTACCACGTTTGCTAG